>JALIZF010001201.1:0-182912 GCA_029948255.1 Telmatactis stephensoni
TTTTTGGCCATATTTCAGCATTGTTCATAGACTATAGCCTTTGCATTTTGTTAAATTTGGATCTTTTCTTAGGATGTTGCTTTTGTGGTGCAAGCTATTGTTTTGTTGTTGTTGTTTTGTTTATTATGGGAGGTTTTGTTTCAGTATCACTATTTCGATTGGTACTAAAATTGTCTTTTAAATGATACAGTCCAATCAATATGTCGTTGCTTCAAAAAACTTAACTCATCTGGGAGTCGCACCCAGTCCTCCTTACCGTTGTAACGGTAAAGTGTGCTCTAACTACACTACCAAGTTGTTGGGTTTTGAAGCAACCAATTCCTGAAAAAATCGAAGAATATTTAAGCCAATGCAATTTAATTCTTTCTATCCAAAAACAAGCCAGTAAAAGCCAAATATTTAAATAGCCAAATTTAAACACGGTTCAAAACAATTCTTTTTAGTGAAAACAAACTCTAGCAGACGATGTTCGAGGGTTGAGAATGAATTAAAAGAATTGTTCGGCTTAAATACATTTTTTATCGAGAAACAAGCTTATTCCGTATTAAATTTTAAAGGTGCCAAAAGCAAAAACACAACTACCACGTAGTGAAGGGGAAAAATGAATAAGGTGTTTGTTTGTTTTTGAAGCAACAATGGAGCAAACAAAAGGAATTTAAATTAAAACAATTTAAATTTTGCTATTCAAAAAAACGTCAAATATTGAAATAGCCAATTTTAAACAAGATTCAAAACAGTTGACGATCAAAAAGAAATCAGTAACGACAGCAAGATTTTCGAGAAACATGTTCATACTGTACCAAAGATCCAAAATAGACCAAAATAGTTTGCCGGCAAAGCTACCAAAATAAAATGCTCAAAACTTCTCAAAATAATGACAAGACGAGGAAAACAATTGCCCCGAAGTGGCCAAGACAAAAACGAGTGAAAAGGAATGTTACCCCGAATTTGTCAAAAACAAAAACAAAAAAGGATCGTTGCTCGAAGAGGCCAAGACGAATAGGAATATGTTACCCCGAAGTGTCCAAGACAAAAATGAATGTTACCCCCGAAGTGGTCAAAACAAAAAAGAATATTGCTCCGAAGTGGCGAAGACAAAAAAAGGATGTTACCCCAGAAGTGGTCAAGACAAAAAGAAATTTTACCCCCGAAGTGGTAAAGACAAAAAAGAATGTTACCCCCGAAGTGGTCAAGACAAAAAGGGAATGTTGCCCCGAAGTGGCCAAGACAAAAAAGGTGCTGCCCCCGAAGTGGTCAGGACAAAAAAGAATGTTACCACCGAAGTGGTCAAGACAAAAACGAATGTTACCCCCGAAGTGGTCAAGACAAAAAAGAATGTTACCCCCGAAGTGGTCAAGACAAAAAAGAATGTTACCCCCGAAGTGGCCAAGACAAAAAAGAATGTTACCCTGAAGTGGCCAAGACAAAAAAGAATGTTACCACCGAAGTGGCCAAGACAAAAAAGAATGTTACCCCCGAAGTGGTCAAGACAAAAAAGAATGTTACCCCCGAAGTGGTCAAGACAAAAAAGAATGTTACCCCCGAAGTGGTCAAGACAAAAAAGAATGTTACCCCCGAAGTGGTCAAGACAAAAAAGAATGTTACCCCCGAAGTGGCCAAGACAAAAAAGAATGTTACCACCGAAGTGGTCAAGACAAAAAAGAATGTTACCCCCGAAGTGGTCAAGACAAAAAAGAATGTTACCCCCGAAGTGGTCAAGACAAAAAAGAATGTTACCACCGAAGTGGTCAAGACAAAAAAGAATGTTACCCCGAAGTGGCCAAGACAAAAAAGAATGTTACCCTGAAGTGGCCAAGACAAAAAAGAATGTTACCCCCAAAGTGGCCAAGACAAAGAAGAATGTTACCCTCGAAGTGGCCGAGACAAAAAGGGTGCTACCCCCGAAGTGGTCAAGAAAAAAAAGGGCGTTACCCCCGAAGTGGTAAGAACAAAAAGGAATGTTACCCCCGAAGTGGTCAAGACAAAAAGGAATGTTACCCCCGAAGTGGTCAAGACAAAAAAGAATGTTACCCCCGAAGTGGTCAAGACAAAAAGGAATGTTACCCCCGAAGTGGTCAAGACAAAAAGGAATGTTACCCCCGAAGTGGTCAAGACAAAAAAGAATGTTACCCCCGAAGTGGCCAAGGCAAAAAGGGTGTTACCCCCGAAGTGGTCAAGATAAAAAGGGAATGTTGCCGCGAAGTGGTCAAGATAAACAAAAGGTTGCATCGAAGTGACAAAGACGAAAAAGAATGTTACTCCAGAATTGGGTAAGACAAAAAGAATGTTATCTTCGAAGTGGCCAAGACAAAAAAGAATGTTGCCCCGAAGTAGCCAAGACAAATACGAAAAACAAGTATTCGCGAAATTCTTGAATTGGAGTACTCACGCCGGTTATTTAGGAGCAGTTTCACGTCTCATAATTGGACCACTGTGTTTACACTATCGAATCGGTAGTCGAACGACGAAATGTATTGCCCCGACGTGGACAAAACAACTGACAAAAAGACAACGAAATCGTGTTTGAACTCGAAAATCCGTTTTTCTCATTTCCTTTGTTTATTCATTTACTTCACGACTGTATTTTTCGTCAATATACAGGCATGGCATTGAAGTCATTAAATTTAAACGGTCTACTGACAAGAAACTTACGGCTTCTTGTAAAGATCACACTAATATAACTATAACCTACTGCCAATCAGCCAAAATATTTCCTAATTGAACTCCTATTCTAAGAAGCTACCAGTTTTAGGGCCCGACCACATGAAAGAGGGTGCCCCTATATAGCAAGGTTAACTCTTTTGTTTTGTGTCCCCCAGGGAAAAGATAACAAAAGAGTTATCCCTACTACATAGGAGCACCCTCTCTCACCTGAACGGAACCTTAGTGAAAAAATCTACTTGTAGACTCGTCGTCGCAACCAAGTTCGGTTGTTCTTGGTAGACTTGGCTGAAAAAGAGGATGTAAATGCCATGGTATACAGGACAGCAAACATTAATACAAGTCATCAATCGTATTAAATATTTCTTTTGTCCATAAATAACCACCATGACATTTAACTGTTGGAATTGATGATAAGTATGGTTCTAGTCTAGGCCGGGCCAAAACATTCTTAGGCTAAATTTGGAGTGAGCTAATCTAGAGTACGACCATTATCGTTGATAACACGTAGCTTAGCGTAGGGGGGGGGGGGGGGGGGGGAGGGGAAGGGGGGCTGGAGGGATGATGGAGGTGGTTGTGTGTAAAAAAGAGTACCAAAAAATCAAGCCAATATTACATGTTGCATGTTTTTTCTTCTCAATTGGAAGCAGGGGGTCGGTACAACTAGCTCATGATCAACCATGCTACGCATCTCAACGTTATTGTCAAGAGTGCAGGACGATCAGCGCTAACCTATAAGACCTAATTACGAGGCAAAAAATATAAGCCCTACGCGCTGTGGTTTAGGTGTATGCGTTGTATGTAAACTGACCGACAATGCGTAAAAATAATGGTCGAACTCTACATCTAAAGATCACGACACAGACTCAGACTACAAAGGGTGGTCTCTCAGTTCGAGAGTATGGTCGATTCTATCCAGTCCATTGTCTCCATCGGTGATCCAGCGTTGTCCTCTCGTAGGCCTAAGTTTTTATTGAAAGCTAACCTAAGCAGGCCAATTGACCCCGGCCGATTGACCGGTCAAAAAGCTAATAAACCCCACCTAGTTTAAAGTGGTAGCTTATTCTAATAAACATCCCTGGGTCTATACAATATGTACAGTTTACCCTCCTAGTCCTAGCTCGCGCTACTGAAGAATTTGTTAATTTGTAATTTTTTGCATTATTAAATGACGCTTTCACTTGTAACTACAAGTCCAAATTGATGTTCACATTTGCATACGCCATGAGGGGCGTCTGATTTCGCAGGCACAAACACCTATACAAGAACAAACATAACAACACAAAAACGAGAAAGCCACGAGGACAATTTAATTCATCACAAGCAAAAAGCGTCCATTTGTACAACTCTAAATTCGCTCCTATTTGAGTTAGGAACGCTATTTCCCCGCTAAACTAAAATTACAACAAGGACCTCGAGGAATTAAACAAATAAACCCAAATTGCAGAAAATCATAGAAAAAAATTTGGTTTACTCGGGGTCTGTTGCTTAGCACTAACCTTAAATAGTAGTTTTCATCTGTTAGCTACCTAAAAAATGAAGAAAATAATTGATAAACAAAATACCATAATATAATTGAAATTTAAAGAATTCAAGATATGGCTCACTACAAATCGAGCGCGCGAAAACAAACTCTTGTAGAGTTGAATTCCGTTGGAAAAGCTGGCGCAGCTCCAAACTGCATTGCCGTAGGCGAAATAGAATTTCGCCACAAACCAGTTACAAAATTCGCGTTCGTTTTAAAAAGGTTCACTCAGGTTTTACTCCATCTTATAAATTGAGATACCTCGTGGTTCGCTCGGTAATGAAATGTTGTCACTTCTTCCACACAAACAGACTTCCACGCAAATGGACAACAATTTACCTATTATAATATTTGCTAATATTTGCTACATGTGGAAGAAACCTCATTTTGAAATGAAACAGAAAGACTACACGAAGTCATTTACAGTGTTTTCAACATAACATTCTTCAACACTGAAACACTATTAAAGTCGACTAGACTGTGCGTAATTTACTTGAAAGTTTAGATAGAAAATTTGTTCTCTCGAAAGCTTGCAAAAAGTAGTTATTAAAGTAACCTTTTGGCCATAAAACAAGGCATATTTTGTGCCTAAAGTTCAGCTCTACTTACCTCGTTGAAGTCTTCTCGCAACTGATTGAAATTCGTGCTCTGCATTTGAATAAAGACTATACATTTTCTGAATTCTCATGTGCTGGCAAATTCCAATCAAACGCTTCATATTGTGAAACTGTTTGATTGGCTGAAATCACAATGACGGAATTATCACAATACGCGATATTTTAATTTTGAAGCACTTTTCACGACTCAGGGAAAAAGAAGCGGAAGCATAAGACCTAGTTTATGTTCTCGTCAAAACTTTTCCACACATAATGTTTTTTTCATTCTTGGGGAATAAAATCACGGCACGTCTTTAATAAACAAATAATCAACAAGTCAAAAAATTAGAAGATGCGTCACCAGTAGTTCAAATTTGCGAATTTTCAATATTAAGACCACAGGAAGCCCGTATTATGTAGATGTTTTATAGATATTTTATATATTTTATGTATATTTTGTTTTGGAGAGTAGTTTTTACATGGGAATTCAGTTTCCCCCTACTACTATCCGTTACCATATGTATTTTATTTTATTATTTTGTTGTCATTTGGTATAAAGTATTATTAAACCTTAAACCTTAAACCTACAAAATTTATCAGATTTATCAAAAAAAATAAATGAATAAATAAAAGCTAAAATAATGATTTTACGGTACCTTTTGGTATATTCATCTTATTCTATATTTGAACTACACAATGAGATAAAATTTCCTAAATAGTAATAATACGTAAATATATTTTGGAAAAGATATTTCATGGGCTTCCTGTGGTCAATACGCGGCCGGAAAAAGCCCGCGAAATCTGCTGCACGCGCAGACATTTGACCGCGTTGTTCGGATGCGATACGCACGCGCTATCTGGTATAAATACCACTTATTAGATATTTTCTTGTGTATTACGGGCTGATATTTTATGAGTCGCGTACGTATTTTGACGAGCCTTTAGGCGAGGCAAAATACGAGCGATGAGTAAAATGTCAGCCCGTAATACACAAGAAAATAGCTAATAAAGGATTTATTATATAACTGCTTCTTAGTTTCCTATTTTCCGAATGTTTTATGTAAAATATGGCAAACCAGTTTTCAACTATGTAATACGGCATATAATACGGCCTCATATTTGCTTAGTTCTCTAATCCTTATATGGTAAAATTTCGTCATAGTTATATAATAAACACAGATAGCCCGAGCTAATAAAATAGTTATTTCATTAGTAGGAGAGAAAAAAAATTCAGTTATTAGAAAGTCTTCTAGTATATTTTCGCTTCATCGTTTTGCTTTTGCAAATCGGAAAATATATTTTTTCCATTCTCATATCTACTTTGAGATGGTTTCTCTCTCTTTTCTCTTATAAACACTACAAGAGAGACAGGTAACGAACAAATTTAAGGTGTTTTTCAATGCTTTAATCATTTCCACAACTGTACGTTACTATTCGGCCAGGAGCCCATTACTAGGAGCGTGCAACTCGCCCATAGATTCATGAGTCGGCGTTTTCACAGATGTTCTATTTTTAGAAACCTGAATAGCCAATCAGCGCGCGATATTTCTATGGCGACATGTTTTAGCTTTTGCATAAATTAAAAATGTAAACAACATGGCAGGACTATCAAAAATCCAACTGTCATCACTAAAAATGCAAAGCCGGACAGCTTCAACTGGTCCATTTTCAGAACAAAATGAGTGTGGCGTAGGAAAAATTGTCAACACAAGAGTTGGGCAAGTTGAGCATTTGGGAAATGGCGTCGATTCATTGCTTATGGTAACAAGATTACATCGATAACCATTCTTGGCAACTATAACTTCAGCTTCTTTTAACCTAAGAACTACTTCATTTTCTTTTTGCCTCTCAGTTTCAGCTTCAATTTGTCTTCTTTCCGATTTTTTCAGTCTTTCCTTAATCTTTTCACGGAGTTTGTCCTGAACTTGGTTTCTCGTAATATTACCTTCGGACGAAATATCAACAAGAGGACGTTTAAGTCCGACACTTTGCTCTTCGCTGGAGCTGTTTGAAGTCCTCTTCATTCAAGACATTATATTAAGGTCTCCATATTAGAAACTCAATGACTAATTCAGGTCGGCTCAAAATATTTTTCGGCTCTCTGAAAAGCCTGCAAGTTTTTGTACACGCCATGTTTACAATTTCGCATGCGGACCTCGAGGAAACAGTTTCTAAAAATAGATCATCTGTGAAAACGCTGGTCTCAGATTAGAATACAGGTTGCACGCTCCTAGTAATGGGCTCCTGATATGCTAATTATTTTCTATTCGGAAGTTTCCGTAAACTGACACTTTGTATGTTTTCATGCTTCCGTTTTCATGTTGACATGTTTACTGAGCGAAAATGAAGGCAAGGCTTTTCAAGCTCTTGTCACCATTATCTGCAGAGCAGCGTGCCTCGTTTCCAGCACTGTTGTTGCTGTCTTGACCGCAGTGACTTCCTTCTGTTCCAATACCAATGCGGGAATCAGGAGAATTACAGTTTTTCTCTTGATTTGCTATGATTCCAATCCTTGCCATGGTTTTCTTATAGTAGGCATTGAATCCTTCTCTGTTGCAGTTTGGCTGAAGAGAGGAACCAGGAACAAGGTTTTTCCACAGGTTGCGACCCAAATGTGTTGCTCGATATTTGTTGTCAGCGATGAGGGAATACAGGGAGGAGGCTTTCTGTGGAACCTTCAGCCATCTTGTGGTATCTCCGGTCTTCATTCCCAAGCACAGCGCATTAAATGGAAGGTCGGAGTAGGATTGCAGCTTTGTTTCTTGGTTGTCAAGACCACCGGATGCTCCTCCAACATTGTATGTTGCTTTGTTGGTCCAGTATGCTGATTTGTACTTGAAAGTAGTCTATTTGCCAAAAATAAAATAGGTTATTCAACGAACTGTTTTGCTGGTTATTTGTCAGAAATTGTTGCATCCCTTTCCTAAAATTAAAGTTTGTTTTATATAGAAGACAAAACAAGGAAGTGGAATCATGGAGAGACATGCCTCATCCAATAAGAATGTATTAAAATATATTTTCCACATTTCAGCATTCCGCAAATAATTTTCGTTAGAATTATAACTGGTTTGGGAGATTCCACTGTAATACCTTTGCTCCATCAACCTTCATAATCATGGTCCATCCCCTTGAACCACAAAGCTCTTCCATGTAGCAGTAGGTCTTGGTCACCTCATTTCCTACTTTGATGTAATATACACCACTTTTCGCGTTTCTGGAAATGAATGAAAAATGCTCAGCCTTGTCTTTAGTGCAAATTTAAATTAAGCTGCAGATCAATTTGAAAATAAATTCGGTCTACTGTAGTGTGTTTACTTACCCATCCAGAGCATATAAAATATGTCCACAGGATTTTCCTGGGTTGTCCTTGGAGCCGTCGGCGATACAAGAGGCCTCATCACTTTCGTAGGCGTACGTAGTGGAAGCCACCACTAGGAGAAGTATTCCACAAATCATCATTGTTGCTGGAAAAAAGTCATATTTATTGATATGAGAGAGAGAGAGAGAGGGGAGGAGGGAGGGGGAGGGGGATCATAAACCTGAACCTAAACCATCACCAGACGATGGAGAAGAAAGGGATTAATGTTGAAGAGGAAGGGGATGAGGAGAAGAACTAAGAAGAACACTGAAAAAGAACAAGAAGAACAAAACAACGAGAAGTTAAGAACAAGGAGGACAAGAACAAAAACAAATAGAACGTGAAGACGAACAAGAAGAACAAAATGAGAAAGAAGAACATATATGGAGAGTAACAAGAACAAGAAGAACAAAAATAGGACTTCTAACTGCAAAGAAAGTCCAAGAAACCTGTAAGCAAGATATCAAATGTTTTACCTGAGTTCCTTATGCTGGATGTAGCCACAAGTGGATGTAGCCAAAGTACCTCTTTCCGAAATCTGTTGTTATTTATACCATATAATATTTGTTTAATGCAATACAAGTAATTATATCGATTTTCATTGTTTTTTTCTTTCTTTCATATTTGTTTAATGCAATACAAGTAATATCGATTTTCATTGTTTTTTTCTTTCTTTCATATTTGTTTAATGCAATACAAGTAATATCGATTTTCATTGTTTTATTTTTCTCTTCAATATTTATCCTTTTTAATTGTTTTTCATACTTTGTCTGCAAATTCCTCAAGTTATATAAATATCACTAGCAACGCATACAAGCAAGGTCAGCAGAAATCAGTTAAAGTTGATTTCGTCTAAGGCCACATTCCAAGGTAAAGCACACTTGACTGAAACTGAGTGAACAAGATTAGAAACATCTAAAACTGCAGCAACTCAAAAATATTCTTTGGGTATTTAATTTAAAAATTTAATTTGTTTTGGTAAGCTATTTAGCTGCAGGATATTCATCTTGTTAAAGCTTTTTATTAAAATTTATGTTGGTTTGTATAACGTTTTATTAACTGGACACAATTTTTATTGAACAAGAATGGTCTTTTATTAGCCAAATGCTGCGAGCCCAAAGTCGTTGACTTGGTAACAAACACGTTCACATGAAAAGTTGAAAAGTCAAGAGTATTTGTCTTGTAGATAAAGATGATCATAGAATAACAGTTTTGAAGGGTAACCCTTATGCTTATTATTTTGTTTTTAAGTGTATCCAGGGTAAAGAAAACAAGATTTACCTCGCCTAGTTTAGGGTTGCCGTATTTTTGTGTAAATTCTCTAACAAAGAAGAAGAAGAAGAAGAAGAAGAAGAAGAAGAAGAAGAAGAAGAAGAAGAAGAAGAAGAAGAAGAAGAAGAAGAAGAAGAAGAAGAAGAAGAAGAAGAAGAAGAAGAAGAAGAAGAAGAAGAAGAAGAATGAACGAAGATTAAGATGGCCATAAAGCTGTATGAAAGACAAGATCCAACAATTGGACTGGTAAGGAAGTTTGATGAGAAGGCGACGGAAACAGATCGACGGTCAATTGTAAAGGATGCCACCAAGTATGCAGCTGAAATGGGTTTAGAATTGAACATTAAATATCCAGGCCCTAGTGTTTGTGAAGCAGAAGGTAGAGAGGTACGAGGCAAAAAGGTCGGAAAATTATTAAGAGCTAAACAGGAGACCATATGCTGTGAGGAGGTGAAAGGTCAGAAATGGCAAGGAAAGCTCTTGGCAGAAAGGTGGGATGACCCGGATGTCCACAGAGATTGCTTTGCGTGGCTATCCGAGTGGAGGACTGCGCCTTCACAGACGATAGCTGGAGTAAATAATAATAATAATAAATAAATTTGTCAGCTTCTAGAGCGCATTTTCCATGGCGAAATGATCAAATGCGCTATAACTAAATCATATAAATCAAACATAAATGGATTAAGAATCCCAACTGGCAAGGAGGCAAACCAGTTGGAGTACCGGAGTTATACGAACAACTTCTACCAACAAAGGTGTACCATCTAAGAAGGACTGGATTGATCACTGACACAGATGTAAGATCGATGCAGGATGTGTAGAAAAGCGCAAGAGACAGTCCCGCATATCTTAGCGGATTGTAGCGCTTTGGCCCAAACAATATACCTTCAACGACAAAATCTGGTACTGAAAGTACTATATTTTGTTAATTTTAGTATGTATATGCATATGTTGTTTTATATAGTTTTATTTAGGATAGATTATTATAACCTTTAGGCTACGCAATTGCGCCCTATTGTGCTAATAGTAGGTTTTTGCATATAGACGTTTTTACTGCATAATAATAATAATGTCTTTATTGATACGATAAAAATACATATCCTATCTACAATAAGAATAATTAAGAAAGTGTGAAAACATTGAATTAAATATTATATTTAAAAATACATCTATTTATGAAAGAATTCATGAATCTGTTCGTGTTAAATCTTGGACGACTTATTGAGGTCTTCCATAGGTTGTATATTGTCTGTTTCTTTCTTGGAAGAAGCGGCTTTAAGGGGCGGTGATTTTCGACTTTACTAACTTTGCTAACAATTTTTATGTTTATAGCACCTTTCGAGGAAACTCTGTACCGTAGTTAGTTCAGGATCTACTGCGCCATAAACAGATAGCCCATATATGTAAATAGGATATATATGTATACATATACACTGGAACATCCCAAAAGGCTTTTGCTCGTTGGTTTTCATATAGAACCTTTGGAGTAGTAGAGGAGTACCACGGCGGAACAGCACTTATTAGATCTCGATCAGCCAGTTATTCAAAATCCATCAACAGAGTCCACCAGCCTTGAAAATGTTCGTTGAGTTTTTCGTCTTTCAAGCAGTTCTTGAAAGGCGACACAGGTTACGTTTGCATTCGGTTGTTGTTTTTTGGTTGCTTTTGCTGCGGTTGTGATATTTTTCTTTTCGCAGTACAATATAAGCCAAACTGGACAAAACTGTTCTGAGTAGACTCAGTTCACTTCACTAAAAAAAGTGTAGAAAACACAATTATGTTATTTCTCTTTTAAACCTCATGAAAATCCATGCCCAGATATGGAAAATTTTTCTTCGTCAAAATGGTTAAAACTTGCAAAAACACCTGGCATATAGATGCGTGCGCGTTTGCTTTTTATTTGGCGCCAAAATCAAGAATAAATAGACGCGTTCGCCTGGAGGTAAGGTATTTTCGAGTTACGATTTTCGAGTTACGCGATTTTCGAGTTACGCGCCCGGCCACGCCCATTTTGGTGAGGCAACATCCACTTTGACATCTGTGCACAGTCCAAGGCTGCAAAGGATCTCGGTAGTTTTTTATCAAATTCATCAGGTCGCTATTGTCTTCCCTTGGTGAACATTCTAAGCATTTCAGCCAGCATTGCCAGACTAATTAGGCCTTTTGTATTCATGTAATGATAATAATAATATCTTTATTTCAACACGATATTTGGTTAAAGCCTAGGGCTTGTGGGTTCGTGTATAAGAAAATATAAGAATAAATAAGTCAATCAATTAGAAAAAGAAATTATAAAATGAGAAAATTAAATAAATAAATAAAATTACTTTTCCTTTTAGCTATAGAATATATTTTGTATAAAGAGACGGCTGTTTGGACAGTGTCAGGCTAAGACAACACCGCCCAATTTAGCGTACAGTCCAAGCAGTCGTCTCCAATATTTATAATAATTATGTATTTTATAAGTAATAAAATTAAATAAATATATAAAATTGTCCTTATGACTAATAAATGGATTATCAACACTAGTCATTATATTTATTCGGCATTGTTATTTATCGATAACTGTAATAGCTGATTAAGACATATTACTCAATTTATCTTTATTGTATGTTGTGGACATGGTACTGGTTGCAGTTTGATCTAACATAAAAGATGTTTCGTGCAATCCGAAACATGCTATGAATAAAGTCAATTGAAAAAACGTTGTCGGGTCTAAAAACATAGAACACAGAAGCTGAGACCAAAATGGTGCATGGGATGTGAATAATTACATTCCGATTTATTCATTTATGCTGTGCCTTCAATGCAAAATGCTGAAATCGTATGCAGGACCTGCGTTGGCGGGCCGTTTGGCTTCAAATTTTTATCGTTGCAGCGTAAATGAATAAATCAGAATATAATTATTCACCGACCCCATGCACCATTTCGGTCTCAGCTTTTATGTTTTATGTTTTTAGACCCGACAACGTTTTTTCAATTGACTATATATAAATTATTAGAATACTACCAACATCCTTTGCCGTCTTGGACTGTACACCGAGGACTTGCTGGGACAACGATTTTTGAAATAGGTGTATATTCTTTTGATTGACTCTGGTTATACATAGATGTTTGAATTTTCGAGAAGAGCCAATTTTCGAGCCCGCAATATACAAATAAAGAGGAAGTAAACAAGGTGAGAGCAATAATTGGTTTTAAAAATGACCACAAAAATTCCAAAAAGTGTAACTCGAAAAAGTCTTTTTCAACGTTTAGAATCGAGTTACTAATTACCGCGTAACTCGAAAATAAAGTTTCATTCTGTCGAGTTCGAGTTATTACGTAACTCGACTTTGATTTCAACGATATGTTTGTCATCGAGTTACGCACAGATGTCAAAGTGGGCGTTGCCTCACCAAAATGGGCGTGGCCGGGCGGGTAACTCGAAAATCGCGTAACTCGAAAATCGTAACTCGAATTTTTCCTGCCTTCGTTCGCTTTTGCTTTTGAGCCAAAATCAACAATTTTCACTGAAAATTAATAACAACATAACATCACGCGCATAATGTTTTGTATATTTTCTTGTTTTCTTTCTTTCTTTCTTTCTTTCTTTCTTTCTTTCTTTTTTGTTGTTAACATTCTTGTCCAGTTTCTTTTAAAACCTCTACATGGTAGATGACATGATCCAGTTTTACAAGCTATCTGAAAACAAAATAATTGTTTTCGCTTCTACTGATTGTAAAAGTCAAATCAGGGTCCAGGCTTTTGTTGTACAAATTGTCAAATGCAACCGCTTCAGTGTGCATGTCCTCAGTGGTGCCTTGCAAAAACAAGGTTGTAAAAAATAATTAAAAGTGAAACTGAAATAGCTTCAAATTTTCATCTTTTGAGTGAAATGAAATCCTTTATTATCTACAAATTGGCTACCCAGACTACCCAGACTACCGGGACTACCCAGACTACCGGGACTACCTAGACTACCCAGACTACCGGGACTACCCAGACTCCCGGGACTACCCAGACTACCGGGACTACCCAGACTACCGGGACTACCCAGACTACCCGGACTACCCAGACTACCCGGACTACCCAGACTACCCAGACTACCCAGACTACCCAGACTACCCAGACTACCGGGGTAGTCTGGGTAGTCCCGGTAGTCCCGGTAGTCCCGGTAGTCCCGGTAGTCCCGGTAGTCCCGGTAGTCCCGGTAGTCCCGGTAGTCCCGGTAGTCCCGGTAGTCTGGGTAGTCTGGGTAGTCTGGGTAGTCTACCGGGACTACCCAGACTACCCTGACTACCCAGACAGTGCTTAAAAGTAAAGTTATAAGCACGAGACGAGAACAGCGTGACACAATATCTTAATGGCCCAGTAAATCTACTTTCCTTTAGCTTTTCGATACTGCGAGTCTTTAGATACCTTAAGAGGCGAATGTATAGCCAACGGATAGAATGAGCGAAAATAATACAAATAAATCAGCGAAAATACGGTTCTAAATTTTAACGGATTCCTATGAATTATATATCAAAATGTTCGGAAAAGCGTGGGGTTTTCAAATCCACTTTTTGATTTTTGACAAGTTCGGTTTTATTTCAAAGAGAGCCGATTTTCTAGCTTGATCCCGGTGAAGTCACGCATTTTCTCTTGTAAAAAACATCCAATTGTGTGCATTCAACTTGAAAAATACGGTTATTTTTTACAATAAAATTCAATCCAAACCATAAGATACAGTCTTTGAATAGTTGAATTAACTACATCCACTTTTTGTTTTTGCTTAGATAGCTATTATTTTGAGAAAAGATCCAAAAACCGTGTTTTGGAGACATTATTTGTATGGGCTCATGTGGGGGGCGTGAGCATGAAATCGTATAGCTGACTATTTGTTAACTCATTTTCTCCGATGCAGCATTTTCAACAAAGACAATGGGCCGTGACGTCACAAATCTCGCCATATACGACTATAATCCGGACTGATTATTTAGGATGAAACACAAAGAAAACGAGCAAAAACACCCATTTTTGCTTGTCCTTACCATGTTAGCGTTTCTCCTTTTAGTTCGGCGTAAAACTGTCAAAGAAACGTCTGGACTGTTTTCTGTTCTGTACATGTGCTGTCTTACATATCAGTAAGGCATCATTTACCAAAAGCGATGACATTTTTACACGATAGATAGCAATAAAAAGTTCACACACTGAAGCGCCTTTGCACTTTCCACCGAGCAAAACCTTTGATTTGGACCCGGAAGTGACATAAGGGGGAATGTGACGTCACACTTACATGCCCCATACCTTGGTACAAACACAGGTAGCCCAAGTTAATAAAATAACTATTTCATTAGTAGGAGAAAAAAATTGAAATTTAGTTATTAGAAAGTCTTCTAGTTTATTTGGCTTCGTCGTTTTGTTTGTACAAATCGGAAATTATTTTTTATATTTTCCATTCTCATATCTATATTTACTTTGAGATGGTTTTTCTCTCTCTCTCTTTTGTCTTATAAACACTACAAGGGAGACAGGTAACGAACAAAACTTAAAGTGTTTTTCAATGCTTTAATCATTTCCACAACTCTATTTCAAACTATTCATGAATAAAATGTAAGTTACTATTCTAATTCATTTTATTCTGACTTAAGTTTCCGTAAACTGATACTTTTCCTGCTGCTTCGGTTTTCATGTTGACATGTTTACTGCGCTAAAATGAAGGCAAGGCTTTTCAAGCTCTTGTTACCATTATCTGGAGAGCAGCGCGCCTCGTTTCCAGCACTGTTGTTGTTGTCTTGATGGCAGTACGATCCTCCTGTTCCAATACCAATACGGGAATCAGGGGAATTACAGTCGTTCTCTTGATTTGCTATGATTCCAATCCTTGCCATGGCGCCCTTGTGGTAGGCATTGAATCCTTCTCTGTTGCAGTTTCGCTGAAGAGAGGAACCAGGAACAAGGGCTTTCCACTGGTTGCGACCCAAACGTGTTGCTCGATATTTGTTGTCAGCGATGAGGGAATACAGGGAGGAGGCTTTCTGTAGAACCTTCAGCCATCTTGTGGTATCTCCGGTCTTCATTCCCAAGCACAGCGCATTAAACGGAAGGTCGGAGTAGGTTTCAAGCTTTGTTTCTTGGTTGTCAAGGCCACTAGATGCTCCTCTGACATTGTATGTTGCCTTGTTGGTCCAGTAAGTTGAATTGTACTTGAAAGTAGTCTGTTTGCCAAAAATAAAATAGGTTATTCGATGAATCATTTTCTTGAAAATGAATTTGTTGAAAATCGACAGTATGTTGAAATTTACATTTGTAACGGTTTTTAATTTGTTGGATATTGGTCAGAAATTGCGATTTTCAACTACAAGAAATTTTCAAAACTTTTCACAGTGATGCACGATGGAAGATTTAGTGCATCCTTTCCCTAAACGTTTTTATTTTTTTATAAATAGAATACAAAACAAGGAAGTGGAATCATGCATGGAGTGACATGTCTCATCCAACAGTAAAGTCGCACATTTCACCACTCGCGAAGGATTTACGATAAAATTATAACTGGTTTTGATCACCAAACCTTGTGGCCGTTGACTTTCATGAGCATCGTCCATCCTTGGGATCCACACACCTTGTCCATGAGACAGAAAGTACTCACGACTTTGCTTCCAAGTCTTAGATAGTATACTCCGTTCTTTGATGCACTATTTATGGTTAAAACAAAGAATGGATCAAGAATGGATATCTTTCTTAAACATTTTTCAACATTATGACATTCAATACATGGCTAGCTCTAACCAGGTACCCTAAAAATCTATTATTAAGGAAATTGCGTTTTTGCTTATCTTTTTTACACACTTTCCAATAGCGACGTGCTAGTTATACGTTGGGCGTTTCTGGTATTGATAAACTGATCACTAGTAAACTCCCTGCATGAAGAAGTCTGGTGGTTACAGACGAAACACGTAGGAGAAATATAAAATTCACAAAACAGAAAGTTCGTTCTATTCCGTGTGCTACACACCTGTCTCTTTTATTTGTTTATTTTACTCCAATTTTCATAATTATGCGAACTCTGACCCTCAAACAGTCTGGTTTTTAGCTTCCGCCCACTTCAAACAAACAACCAAAAAAATACTCATAAAGATCCCTAAAAACCCATCAAATGACTTAATATGATCTTTAGACGATCTATAACAGCTAAATATGCAGTTTTGATATTTCAGTTAGCTTTCCTATTTTTGATTTTAATTTTGATTGACGGAAGCTAGATCGGCAAAAAACCAAGTTGATTGTTTGGATTTCTGTGTTCGCAGGATTTTGAAAATTGCAGTAATTAAATAATTAAAAAAATAAAAAATTTAAAGGGGGACTAGCACCAAAACCATTCTGCTGACGTCATACACTCAACATAAGCATTCAGCTCCATACATTTCTTTATTCTGATGACTGTGATGACATTTTTCAATTTGAACTTTTTATTTGTCACAAACATGTTTCGAGGTGACTCACCTCATCGTCAGTGTGAACACATTACATGAATACAGATCTATTTATATGATCTACTCAAAAGCAATATACATTTCTTTATGTTTTGTTTCTTATGGACGTTCATGGGCAAAAGATCCTCTAGACAGAATTTTTTTAAAATTTTGCATGATGAAAGAAAAACATATAAGAAGTAAAACAAGCAAATAAAAATGGGGGTCACCGACTTCGTTTAGCCGTCAGATTTCTTTGAAGTTTACCCTATTTGCGGTTAAAACTCACCAATAGTGCAAGAATGGAAAGCTGTAGAAAAGGAGCCATATTTTCCTAAAAAATAAAGAAATTGTCCCCATACCTAACAAAATTATAGAAATAGACCAGATAAGTGATAAGCTTTTGTTTTTTTTTTGCGTAGAATGGAATGTTGTTGGGCTAAATGTACAAACTTGTAGGATCCAAATTACGCGAAATTTTATTCCAACGGCACAAAATATGTAATTTCGATTTGATCCCATTGTCAGATTTGTTTAAATCTATCCATAAAGTAAGTTATCGTGTTGTGCTTTAAAACAAGAAAATTAAAAGGGGGGCCACCGATTTCGTTTTTGAGATATGAGCTATTCAAATGTCATTCGATGGCAATCGTGACAGTGCGTGACGTTATTCCTTGTATAACACGCCTCACGTTTTTCGCTTTCTACAAAACGTCTGGCCACAAAAACATTTTCAAATAAATATAGGTATCCTTTCTATATTTTTTATACACTAAATTCAAAAGAAACCGGCTTTAAAATTGGATAAAAAAATAATAAATTATAAAAAAGCTCCTCTCTGAGCGCATCAGTTGATGACGTGTGAACGTGATAGCGTGACGCCACAATTCAACCATTTTATAAACAACTATTGGGAAAAAAGCAAGAAAAATGTTATTTCTATCATTTGCTGTTTCTACATAGTATTACAAAAGTTAAAACTTTTCCAAGGATTTACGGCGATTTGAGAAATGCGCAGACAAAATGCGCAGAAACAGTGCCAATGAACGTCCTTAAACAATTCAATTTCTTTAATACTTAAAAATTGTGTGAAGGAGTTTTCTTACACTGTTTAGGCTAAGATTAATTTTCTGACCAGTTTCTTCAATGTAGAAACATTTACGTTGAGATATTTCAATTACAAATTACAAAGAAATGTACGGAGCTAAATGCTTGTGTGGAGTGTATGACGTCACTGATACCCCTAAAGATTCATAGTAATCTAATACTTCCTATGAGAATTTTCAGAAAACAAACTAACCGTGCCAGTTTTTGAACAGCTTTTTGAGAGTCTTTCAGTGTAGTTTCAATGAAGTTTCAGGTAAATTGAATGTTGAACAATTTAGATGCTAGTCCCCCTTTAAAAAGAGTGCGTGCAATTGTTAAGCTGACATGATGAGCTTAAAGCAAGGAAAACCAGACAAGGCAATTTTCCTGAATTTAAGTCGGGAGTGGGCACATCAAAAAAACCCAATCCACAAATTTAGATGGAAATAATATCACAGCTGTGAAAAAAACAATCAAACAAACAAACAATTGCAAACACAGAACTACGATGTTCCCTCCCCATCTTTAATTGTACATGAAATCATACTAACCCTGTAGCTGCACTGATGACTTGGCAGGAAGGTGCTGGGTTGTCGTAAGATCCAATTGGTGCGCCCTTCAAACGTTCTTGAGCAAAGATGTACCCAAAACTCTTGATACTCTTGTCACCATTATCAGGAGAGCAGCGCGCCTCATTACCAGCGCTGTTTTTGTCGCTTTGATGGCAGTAAGCTCCTCCAGTACCAAAACCAAGACGGGAATCAGGGGAATTACAGTCGTTCTCTTGGTTGGAAATAATTCCAATTCGTGCCATTGATCCCTTGTGGTGAACGTTGAATCCCTCTCTGTTGCAGTTTCTTTGCAGGGAGGAGCCAAGGATCAACCCCTTCCAAGCATTGCGTCCAAGATGCGATGGATGAGGGAGTATAGTGACTGGGCTTCGTAGTTGAGACGGAGCCAGTTAGTGACTCCACTGGTTTTCAAACCAAGGCACAACTTCGTGAATGGAAAATTGTGATAGCTGTCGAGTTTTGTCTCTTGGTTGTCAAGTCCACCTGCTGCACCTGGTTTATTGTAGGAGTGCTTGTCGGTCCATTTTGATGAATTGTACTGGAACGTGGTCTACGGAAAGGTAGAATAGCAGGACATTAGAATTTTACAGAAAACATGTAAGATTTTGTAGAGATTTCTTGATCTTCTTTCTAAAGTAGTTACAAAAAGATGTAGCAACCCTGTTGTGGATAGGATAACTATTTTTCCATTTACAGA
The DNA here is from genome assembly GCA_029948255.1 of Telmatactis stephensoni. NCBI lineage: Eukaryota > Metazoa > Cnidaria > Anthozoa > Actiniaria > Isophelliidae > Telmatactis > Telmatactis stephensoni. The sequence goes on from JALIZF010001201.1 coordinate 19,204, forward strand.
CAAACAAGAAAAGGAGACATGCATCAAAAAACGAAGAAAATTTCCGCATGTAGAGATGTTCGAATTATAGATCTATACAGGTTTCATGAAGAAAGGAAATAAAGAGGCTTGTCCGTTATTAAGAGGTGTTGGTATTGGGAGGTTCCACTGCAATACCTTTGCTCCATCAATCTTCATTATCATGGTCCATCCCGTTGAACCACAAATCTCTTCCATGTAGCAGTAGGTCTTGGTCACCTCATGTCCTACTTTGATGTAATATAGACCACTTTTCGCTTTACTGGAAATGAATGAAAAATACTACTCAATTTATTTTTATTTCTATTTATTTAGCTTTCAACAAAATGTTGAGGAGACCTAGACAGGTGGTGGCCACCTATAAGATAGTCTCCAAAATAACCTTGTCTTAAGTGCAAATTTAAAGCTGGGAGATGATAAAACAGAGGTATGTATTAATTTTTATAATTTGTTACAACCTAATTCCTTACAATACAAACACACACACACATAAACAAAGCAAACATGAATATAACATTAAATATTGGAAAATACAATAATTATGTCAATAAAATATCATATCCCTAGGTACGGCTGAGACGACATTTTTTTCTCACAATTCAAGACGTGCATGCCTTTTTACAAAAAATGTATTTTTTCTTTTAACAAAAAGTCCAATTTTTACAATTTTTAATGGTCAGATTAGCTCATACCTAGGGCAGGACAGTCTACACACATATCTAATTATGAAAAATGCATATTTCAATACTGTACTAAAAAAGCAAGCAAAAAGAGAGGGGGAATATTAAGTAAAAAAGAAAAGGACAAATTTATGGAGTGGCTTTTATCTTGTCTAAAAATTTTAGGGATATCAATATATCTGTCTTCAACTGAGAGAATTTGGAGCAGTTAGCTACAAAGTTTAGAATTTAAACGCCATTTTTGTCAAATTTTGCAAATTAAGAGAATATTATTCCACAGACGGGCACCGAAACGACTTGAAAAGGAACGGCTTTATATACATAACTCAGATTTATTACCCACGACCCACGACTTGCATTGGGACCCACGACCATTAGTCAAACTCGATTACCAGTTTGGATTAGCCGTATTGTCACATTGGTATTGCCCTATTTGATCCGCAAAACCTCTTAAACTCACCCATCAGAAGATAAAATGTCGTGACAGGACTTTCCTGGATTTCCCTTGGAGCCAATCTCTGCCCCTATGTCTACGTAATCCTTGCCATTACAGAACTGGATTTGATTGTTATGGTAACGAAGGGTTCCTGCCGTCTTGTCATTACATGGGCAAAAATGTTTTGGGACTTGGTAGACGTAGGTTTGATAGCCGTCGGCGCTACAGTATACCTTACTTTTGTAGGCGTACGTGGTGGAAGCCACCAGGAGAAGTATTCCACAAATCATCATTGTTGCTGGAAAAAAATCATATTTATTGATATGAGAGAGAGAGAGAGAGAGAGAGAGAGAGAGAGAGAGAGAGAGAGAGAGAGAGAGAGAGAGAGAGAGAAATCGTAAACCTGAACCTAAACCAGACGATGAAGAAGAAGAAGGAGATAAACGTTGAGGAGGAGGAGGAGGAGGAGGAGAAGGAGAAGGAGGAAGGGTAGAAGGAAGAGGAGAACAAAAAGACGATAAAGGAAAAAGAACAAGAAGAACACTAAGAAGAACACTGAAGAAGAACAAGAAGAACAAGAACAAGAAGAACAAGAACAAAAACAAAAACAAATAGAACGTCAAGACGAACAAGAAGAACAAAATGAGCAAGAAGAACATATATGGAGAGGAACAAGAACAAGAAGAACAAGAAGAACTAAACAACGAGAAGTTAAGAACAAGGAGGACAAGACGAACAAGAAGAACAAGAAGAACAAGAACAAAAACAAATAGAACGTCAAGACGAACAAAATGAGAAAGAAGAACATACATGGAGAGGAACAAAAACAAGAAGAACAAGAATAGAACTTCTAACTGCAAAGAAAGTCCAAGAAACCTGTAAGCAAGATATCAAATGTTGTACCTGAGTTCCTTGTGCTGGATGTAGCCACAAAGTGCCTTTTTCCGCAATCTTTGTTATTTTATACCAATGCGACAGAGCCAAAAGACACTATCGTATCAAGTTTATTCTTGCATCAAAATCGCCAAAAATGACCTTATTTGGAATTCTCTGAGACAGTACTTATCTAGTTTCATTCTGATTTATATCTTTCCACAAAGGAATGTTCTTCCTTAGTTTGTGAATTTGTTGGAAAACGTATATACTTAAACTAGGATTTCCAATTGCTTTGAGTTTCCTGTGTGACACATCCTCTTTCGCTGTAACCCCAAACATAAGACCAACGTATATAGTTCCGCTTTGACTATAAATGTGATGTGTCGATATTTGTCACACTCGCACATTAACTCAGTATAAGTCTTTGTATAAACTAGTGAGGCAAGTTCGGGGTACGACTCAGTGTGAGGGTCTGAATGGGGATAATCGTTAACTGAGAAACGGCTTTTAAATTAACTGTTAACTGAGAATTTTTATTTTTCAAAGCTGTTAACTGATACTAATGAAATAACTCTTAACTGTGATTTGAATTTCTGAAGAAAACAGCATATTCACTTTAATAAATGCTGTTTTAGAACTACCAAGAGAGCATAAATAAGAGAGGGAAACTTGTTAATGGGGCCCGACGTGATGATTCCCATCTGTGCTATTTTTAGTAACCGGATGCAGTTAAATTTTCATCTTACCCTACTCCCGTGCGTCGAAAAATTGAACGAGTGGCATTTCGCGATTTGAGCTTCATAAAATCACACAATCGATACCAAATTTATTCTAGATTCCACGTAAAAGCAATATGAGTTCCAATTAATAACATACATCAAAAAACTAAAAAACAAACGAGTTTTTCTCATCTACTGAATGAGCGAAAATTTTTGAATAAACCTAAGCGCGCGCTCGATGACGTGTGATGCGTCAGTAGCGCGCGCATTTCCGCTAAAATTTCGTTCAAAACACAACAAAATCCTCGACGTTTTTGCCTTATTTCTCATCAAAATCGTTCCTTTGTAATCAGAAAGTACGCACATTTGATGGTAGATAATATGAACAAGAGTAGAACTAAGATAACTTTGATTTTAATGCTGTTTTTGAAAATTCAAATCTGCATTAAACGGTTCTCCCGGTCCGAAAGTTTCAAATTATGACGTACGGGAGTAGGGTAAGACGAAAATTAAACTGCATCCGGCTACTAAAAATAGCATAGATGGGAATCATCACGACGCGCGCCTCATTAACAAGTTTCCCTCTTGCTCCGTCTTGGAACTACCCAACATCCTGGTCATTTCCTGCATTGTGGCCTCGGGAAGGGATTAGTGACATTAATAACAGTCACCAAGAATCAGTCAAGCTTTATTATCTACAAATTCCATCATTTAGGATGAAACACAAAGAAAACGAGCAAAAACACCCATTTTTGCTTGTCCTTACCATGTTAGCGTTTCTCCTTTTAGTTCGGCGTAAAACTGTCAAAGAAACGTCTGGACTGTTTTCTGTTCTGTACATGTGCTGTCTTACATATCAGTAAGGCATCATTTACCAAAACGACGAAATTTTTACACGATAGATAGCAATAAAAAGTTCACACACTGAAGCGCCTTTGCACTTTCCACCGAGCAAAACTTTTGATTTGGACCCAGAAGTGACGTAAGGGGGAATATGACGTCACACTTACAAGCAACATGCCTTGGTACGAACACAGGTAGCCCAAGCTAATAAAATAGTTATTTCATTAGTAGGAGAAAAAATTAGAAATTAAGTTATTAGAGAGTCTTCTAGTTTATTTTCGCTTCGTCGTTTTCTTTTTAAAAATCGGATTTATTTTCATTTTTTCCATTCTCATATCTACTTTGAGATGGTTTTTCTCTATCTCTTTTCTCTTATAAAGGGAGACAGGTAACGAACAAATTTAAGGTGTTTTTCAATGCTTTAATCATTTCCACAACTGTACGTTACTATTCTAATTATTTTCTATTCTGAATTTTCCGTAAACTGACACTTTGCATGTTTTCATGCTTCGGTTTTCATGTTGACATGTTTACTGAGCGAAAATGAAGGCAAGGCTTTTCAAGCTCTTGTTACCTCCATCACCTCCGCAGCGCGCCTCGTTTCCAGCACTGTTGTTGCTGTCTTGACCGCAGTTACTTCCCCCTGTTCCAATACCAATGCGGGAATCAGGGGAATTACAGTCGTTCTCTTGATTTGCTATGATTCCAATCCTTGCCATGGCACCATTATGGTAGGCATTGAATCCTTGTCTGTTGCAGTGTGGCTGAAGAGAGGAACCATGAACAAGGTTTTTCCACTGGATGCGCTTCAAACGTGTTGCTCGATATTTGTTGTCAGCGATGAGGGAATACAGGGAAGAGGCTTTCTGTGGAATCTTCAGCCATCTTGTGGTATCTCCGGTCTTCATTCCCAAGCACAGCGCATTAAATGGAAGGTCGGAGTAGGTTTGCAGCTTTGTTTCTTGGTTGTCAAGGCCACCGGATGCTCCTCTTACATTGTACGTTGCCTTGTTGGTCCAGTATGCTGATTTGTACGTGAAAGTAGTCTGTTTGCCAAAAATAAAATAGGTTATTATATTTACCATTTTCTACTGTTAGAATTGCAATTTCTATCGAATTGCTAACATATTTCTTTGTTAGAAATGTAAATTTGTAACATTTGGTCCATTTCAAACAGTTAGAAATATGTTGGAAATGTCAATTTGTGCCAAATTTGCAACATATGTCTAACAAATTTACATTTGAAATTTGAAAGAAATATATTGGGAATTTGCTGCAAAATTAAATTTCCCGCATATTTTTAACTGCTGAAATGGACGGAATGTTGAAAATTTACATTTGTTGGATATTTGTCAGAAATTGTTGCATCCCTTTCCTAAAAGTTTGTTTTATATAGAAGACAAAACAAGGATGTGGAATCATGGAGAGACATGTCTCATCCAATAAGAACGCATTAAATTATATTTTCCACATTTCAGCATTCACAAATAATTTCGTTAGAATTATAACTGATTTTGATCACCAAACCTTGTGGCCGTTGACTTTCATGATCATCGTCCATCCTCTGGATCCACACACCTCGTCCATGAGACAGAAAGTTCTCACGACTTTGCCTCCAAGTCTTAGATAGTATACTCCGTTCTTTGATGACCTATTTTTGGTTAAAACAAAGAATGGATCAAGAATGGATATCTTTCTTAAACATTTTTCAACATTATGACATTCAATACATGGCTAGCACTAACCAGGTACCCCAAAAATCTAAAAATCTATTAATAAGGAAATTACGTTTTTGCTTATCTTTCTTACACACTGTCCAATATCGACGTGCTAGTTATACGTTGGGCGTTTCTGGTATTGATAAACTGACCACTGCTGGAATTCACGTCTGTTAAGTTTGTATAAACGGTTGTTATACACTCAATGAAAAAAATTCCCTGAAGAAGTCTGTTGGTTACAGACGAAACGGATAGGAGAAATGAAAAGTTTACAAAACGGGACGTTTGTTCTATTCCGTGTGCTGCACACCTGTCTCTTTGAATTTGTTTAATTAAAAATCAAGGAAAACCAGATAAAGCAATTTTCCTGAAATTTAGTTGGGAGTAGACGCATCAAAAAACCCCAATCCACAAATTTAGATGGAAATATCACAGCTGTGAAAACAAACAAACAAACAAACAAACAAACGCAGAACCACGATGTTCCCTCCTCATCTTTAATTGTACATGATCAATCATACTTACCTTCTAGCTTCTATGATGGCACGGCAGGAAGGTGCTGGGTTGTCGTAAGATCCAAGTGAAGCTCCCGCCAAACGTTCTTGAGCAAAGATGTACCCAAAACTCTTGATACTCTTGTCACCATTATCAGGAGAGCAGCGCGCCTCGTTTCCGGCACTGTTGTTGTTGTCTTCACCGCAGGACGATCCTTCAGTACCAAAACCAATGCGGGAATCAGGGGAATTACAGTCGTTCTCTTGATTTGCTATGATTCCAATCCTTGCCATGGCGCCCTTGTGGTAAGCATTGAATCCTTCTTTGTTGCAGTTTTTTTGCAGGGAGGAGGAGCCACGGATCAACCCCTTCCAAGCATCGCGCCCAAGATGCGTTTGCCTATATTTGCCGTCATGGATGAGGGAGTACAGTGACTTGGCTTCGTAGTTGAGACGGAGCCAGTTAGTGACTCCACTGGTTTTCAAACCAAGGCACAACTTCGTGAATTGAAAATTGTGGTAGGTGTCGAGTTTTGTCTCTTGGTTGTCAAGTCCACCTGCTACACCTGGTTTATTGTAGGAGTGCTTGTCGGTCCATATTGGTTTAGTGTACTGGAACGTGTCCTACGGAAAGGCCGAATAGTAGGAAGTTAGAATTTTACAGAAAGCATATAAGATTTTTAGAGATTTCTTGATCTTCTTGCTAAAGTAGTTACGAAAAGATGTAGCAGCCCTGTTGTGGATAGGATAACTATTTTTCCATTTAAAGACAAACAAGAAATAGAGACATCAAAAAACGAAGAAAATGTCCGCATGTATAGAGATTTTCGAATTATACAGGTTTCAAGAAGAAAGGAAAAGAGGCTTGTCCGTTATTAAGAGGTGTTGGTATTGGGAGGTTTCACTGCAATACCTTCGCTCCATTAATCTTCATAATCATGGTCCATCCCGTTGAACCACAAATCTCTTCCATGTAACAGTAGGTCTCGGTCACCTCACGTCCTACTTTGATGTAATATACACCACTTTTCGCTTTTCTGGAAATGAATGAAAAATACTCAACCTTGACTTTAGTGCAAATTTAAAGCTGCAGATCAATTTGAAAACATAGGTCTAGGGCAGTGTGTTTACTTACCCATCCCGAGCAGATAAAATATGTCCACAGGATTTTCCTGGGTTGCCCTTGGAGCCGATCTCTTCGGGCGATGCACCTCCTCCAGCGCCCATGTCCACATATTCCTTGCCATTGCAAAACTGGATTTGATTGTTATGGTAACGAAGGGTTCCTGCCGTCTTGCCATTACATGGACAAGAATGTTTTGGGACTTGGTAGACGTAGGTTTGATAGCCTTCGGCACTACAGTAGACCTTATCACTTTTGTAGGCGTACGTGGTGGAAGCCACCAGGAGAAGTATTCCACAAATCATCATTGTTGCTGGAAAAAAATAATATTTATTGATGAAAGAGAGAGAGAGAGAGAGAGAGAGAGAGAGAGAGAGAGAGAGAGAGAGAGAGAGAGAGAGAGAGAGAGAGAGAGAGAGAAATCGTAAACCTGAACCAGGCGATGGAGAAGGAGGGGATAAAGATTGAAGAGGATGGGGATGAGGAGGAAAACAAAAAGGCAATAAAAGAAGAACAAGAAAAACAAGAGGAACACTAAGAAGAACAAGAAGAACCAAACAACGACAAGTTAAGAACAAGAACTAGGACAAGACGAGAGAATCGTAAACCTGAACCTAAACCAGACGACGGAGAAGAAGGAGATAAAGGTTGAATTGAGGAGGAGAACGAGGAGAACGAGCAGAAGGAGGAGGAGAACAAAACTACGATTAAAGAACAACAAGACGAACAAGACGAACAAGACGAACAAGACGAACAAGACGAACAAGACGAACAAGACGAACAAGACGAACAAGACGAACAAGACGAACAAGACGAACAAGACGAACAAGATGAACAAGATGAACAAGATCAGATGAACAAGATGAACATAAAGGACATAAAGGACAAGAAGAACATAAAGAAGAACACTGAAGAAGAAGAAGAAGAAGAAGAAGCAGAAGAAGCAGAAGAAGCAGAAGAAGCAGAAGAAGCAGAAGAAGAAGAAGAAGAAGAAAAAGAAGAAGAAGAAGAAGAAGAAGAAGAAGAAGAAGAACAAAACTGCAAGGAGACGTTAAGAACAAGAAGAACAAAACAACGAGAAGTTAAGAACAAGGAGGACAAGACGAACAAGAAGAACAAGAAGAAGTAGTACAAAATCAAATAGAACGTCAAGACGAACAAAATGAGAAAGAAGAACATACATGGAGAGGAACAAGAACAAGAAGAACAAGAATAGGACTTCTAACTGCAAAGAAAGTCCAAGAAACCTGTAAGCAAGATATCAAATGTTTTACCTGAGTTCCTTGTGCTGGATGTAGCCACAAAGTGCCTCTTTCCAAAATCTGTCGCTAGTTTATACTACTCATATTTGTTTAATGCAATACAAGCAATATCGATTTTCATTGTTTTTTCCCCTTCAATATATATCCTTTTTAATTGTTCTCCATACTTTGTCTGCAAATTCCTCAAGTTATATAGATATCCCTAGCAACGCATACAAGCAAGGCCTAGGTCAACAAAAATCAGATCAAGTTGATTTCGCCTGAAGGTCACCTTCATGCTACTAATCTTGCATGAGTTTTCCTCTTAGATAAACTTTTGAAATAAAGCGTGCAAAACGTACAACGCCCTCAAATTTGATGACGACAATTGACAGCCCTAAGCCGTCTTCATGTTTTTTGCCTTCGAATAAGTCTCCTAGTCAGTCGCTTTTAGTGTCGTCACGTCACGCAAGACTAAAAACGGCTACGAAGGAAACTACCTTCGAATTGGGGATACTATACTTTTCCCCTTGTGCTTTTGCTACAATTTTCCCCGTTTTTGCTTTTTGTAGTAGCTTCCATTAAAGGTTTTGAAGAAACTTAAGGTGGCTCGTGTGTTTTGTTGAAGCATGGGTACGCCCAAACGGGCTGTACTTTGACGCCTTTAAGCTAAGGAGCTCGTATTCCTCAACCCTGCCACATTCCAAGGTAAAGCACATTTGACTGAAACTGAGTGAACAAAATTAGAAACTAAAACTGCAGTAACTCAAACATATTTTTCGGGTATATCATTAAAAATTTTGTTTTGGAAAACTATTCAGCTGGATATTTCATCTTGCTAAAGCTTTTTATTAATATTTATGTTGGTTTGTATAACTTTTTATTAAAACACAATTCTTATTGAACAAGAATGATCTTTTATTAGACAAATGCTGCGAGCCCAAAGTCGTTGACTTGGTAACAAACACGTTCACATGAAAAGTTGAAAAGTCAAGAGTATTTGTCTTGTAGATAAAGATGATCATAGAATAACAGTTTTGAAGGGTAACCCTTATGCTTATTATTTTGTTTTTAAGTGTATCCAGGGTAAAGAAAACAAGATTTACCTCGCCTAGTTTAGGGTTGCCGTATTTTTGTGTAAATTCTCTAATCAGTCTTTACTTCAAAAATTGTTCTAGAAAAATAAGTTTTACATGCCTTTTACATGTCCGCAAAGAAAAAGCCAACAAAAACAGCTCAGCTCTAGCTCAAAGCGAATTAAAAAATGTGATTTTGTCTCTGATTTTAAATGCACAAAAACTAGTTTCAAAAAACCCAATATCTCCAAAGCAATTTCAGTCAAATAATAAAAGTTTCCGTGACGCGTCGTTCACATCTAGTCGGACACTTTACAATTATATTATTTCCCAATTTATTTATTGATCTTCTTTTCAATCGTCAAAAAGGATTGATTTTCATCATTGCACGAAAATTAGTCTAGCATTAGCGGCGGGAGGTAAAAGTGTTTTTCTTATTTCTCCGGGCGAGGTTATGAATTACTGCTTAATAGTGTTTCACCACAAAACTCTTGCTTGAATACGGAATAGTTGGTCAGTAATGAAATCCTACAACCAGGGAAATACTTAGATTCAAGCAAGGGCAGGTCATGAAGTGATTTTCTTCCTTGTCATTGTAAATGTTTGTCTATTTGTTATTTTTCAATCATTCACAAAACCCTAACTGATTGCCAATAACAATTAATTGGTTTAGTCTAGAATAGACAAGGATTATTTTCTGCGGGAAGGTTTCTATATTTACTAGCTGTTCTGTGAGAAATCTACATACAGGATTTGAGAAGAAAAGTTTAAGGAATCATAGGATATTAATTTAACTTCAGTTTTTATTTACTGCAATTGTACAAATAGATTTGCCAACACTACAACTCGATTTATATTTAGGTATCGTTCTATGTGCGTTCTTAAGAGTTACTGAGAATATAAATAATTACCTTTGCATTCGTTTTATTGTTTTTTGGTTGCTTCCGTTCTTGTTCTTTGTTTTGTTTTTTGTTTTTTGTTTTTTTGTTCTTTATTTTTTTGTTTTTGTTTTTGTGCAATATAAGCCAAACTGGACAAAACTGTTCTGAGTTGATTTTTCACTTTTGACTAAAAAAATTGAAGAAATTAAATCACAGTTATGTTATTCCTCTTTTAAACCTAATGAAAATCCAGATATGGAAAATTTTTCTTCGTCAAAATGGTTAAAACTTGCAAAAACACCTGACAACTACACGCGTTCGCGTTTCAGGCTTTTGGCGCCAAAATCAATTTCACTGAAAATCAATAACAACATAAGATCACGCGCGCAATTTTTTTGTATACTTTCTTGTTTTAATTTCTTTTTATTCAACATTTTTGCCCAGTTTCTTTTTAAAACTTACACATGCTAGATGACATGATCCAGCTCTACAAGCTGCATGTCTAATTCAAGATTTGACTTCATAATCTATTATCAGTACTTGAGACCGAATTACTGAAAAAGTTCGCTGGCTAAATTCAAAATTGCTCAACTGCTTCTTTAGAAAAGGGATTCCTACTGATGAGTCAAAAGGAAAAAGTCCACGACTATTTTAGCAGGATCAGATAGTTCAGATATCTCAAACTTCAAAATGTTTTGGGGTGACTATTGGAATACATTTATACTGACATATTCCCGATGATAACATTTTGTTTAACACTTCCCGTCTGCATTCTCGCTCTGCCCAACCAAACTCATTATGAGTTATTTCAGTTGTGTACAGGATAGACTCTAAGTTTTGCCTGCTGAGGTAAAACACTTCTGACTATATGGGCCTAAAATTGAACAGGTGTCTGGGGAATTGATAAAAACAAGAGAATATGAAGTAATTAGCATGTTTTTCTTGATAAATATAAATACTTGAGAGTTTTGAATAATGCCATTGAGTTAGAAGTATATTATCTCGTGCAAAATCGTCTGTCTTAAGGCGGTGTTACACGAGACGATTTTTAACGACGATTTTCCGCGCAACGTTGCAACAACTTGCAATATTTTGCGTTGCGAGTTTCTAACTTGGATTCAAAAACTCGCAACGCGTTGCCGAAGCGAAAATTGCAAGGAAAATCGTTCCAAGTGTCATGTTACACGAGAAAGATTTTTAATGCAACGCCGTTGCACTGAAAATCGTTGTTAAAAATCGTCTCGTGTAACACCGCCTTTAGGAAGGTTTGTCCAAGATTGTTGTTTTACAACATAACATAGGTTCAACGTATGTTCGAACGTAGATAAATAGCGATGCCATTCATTAAAAGCAATGGAGAATCATATCTTGGACTTGGTAGACCGGGTTTTCTGTGGTAAGATAATTACCAAAATGTAGGTGTTTTTACGATAAACGATCGATTCATCTACGCATTTAATTTTAAGCAAACTTATCAAGTAATTTCAGTAAAAAACATCGAGGATTTTAAATGCTTGTTTTTCTCATTTTACTAGCAGCTGTCTCTCGCTCCTAGCCTGGCGTATCAAAATGTCAATTTTGTTTCATTGCTACAAAGTATTTGAAAGACTTTGAAGTGATGTTTCGACTGGTTCGTCTTTTTTGATCCGAGTGTTTGACTTTAAAAAGTAAGCACTTCTAAGTAAAGTTCTGAATTTTCCGCCCCACATTTTATGTGTCTCTTCAAACACAGAATTTTGTGACGGCAGTACGACGCTATCTTGAGTGAACTTCGTCAAAATGTTCATGAGTTTCGTTTTGGTTGTCGAAAACAATCCGACACGATTTACAAACTTGAGTCGTATCCAGCCAATCAACTAACGAGGTTAGTTTCCCATCAACCATCCATGCCGAAACTCGTTTTTTTCCTTCGTAAAATCTTCGCCAGTTCTTCGTAACGCCGATTTTCTCCCGACACCAAATATACTTCAGGTTTTTTGAATCGGGTGAAATCGTACGAGCTTGCCGAATGAACGAGAGCATCTTCCACGGCGTTCGGGTAGTTCGTAAGTGAAGAATGCCGAATTGCGATTGGTCGTCCGTCTTCGTAGAATGTCGACGGAATGGCGGAGATTAGTTCGTTATATTTCGTATCTTTTCGGTGAAATACGTGAATCTCGAACTGGCTCCGACGAGGAAATTTTACGTCTTTAAGGAATTCTTTGGATGTGTTAAAGTCTATGAAGAATACAGTGTATGTTGTGCCATCTGACATTGTTGAATGTCTGATTTACTGACTTGGTTAAATCTGAAAAATAGAACGTAAAATGATTGAAAAAAGCACCTGAAAAAAGAACTGAGAGATAGATATAAAGAAGTGAAGAGGAAGAGAAGAGAAGAGAAGAGAAGAGAAGAGAAAGAAGAGAAGAGAAGAGAAGAGAAGAGAAGAGAAGAGAAGAGAAGAGAAGAGAAGAGAAGAGAAGAGAAGAGAAGAGAAGAGAAGAGAAGAGAAGAGAAGAGAAGAGAAGAGAAGAGAAGAGAAGAGAAGAGAAGGGAAGAGAAGAGAAGAAAAGAAAAGAGAAGAGAAGAGACTAAAAAGAGGAGAGAAGAGAGAGAAGAGAAGTGAAGACAAGACGAAGACAAGAAGACAAGACGAAGAAATGGCGAAGACAAGACGAAGAAAGGATGAAGGCAAGACGAAGATAAGGCGACGACAGGAAATACAAGACAAGGACGGCGACGAATACGAAGGCGAAGATGAGACAAGACAAGACAAGAAAAGGGAATAGTAATGATAAACAAACACCCAGCTTATCTTCGCTGTTAATATTTTCTAATTTTCTCTTAATTCATGGACTTAAAGACGTTACTTTACCTTATTTCATGGAATCTCTTTTATCTGACAGTTCCCTCAAACGGATTACGAGTGGCTCACTGTCTGGCCGCTCTATTTATAGAAAAACACTTTGGAAGTCTTGAAGCAAATCTAAATATAGAAAATCAACATTGGTGACGTTATTCAAAGTAAGAACGATACGTGCATCTGGCTAACTAAACACGAATGACGATTTCCGCCGACGGCAAATAATAGTCAGGCAAGATGTTGTAGGGCTCTGCTGAGGCTTTCCTGACGTAATGATCTAATCTATAGGCTATCAAAAAAGCAAATACACGTACTGACGAAAAACATTAACAAACTGCGTCTTCTAGCGCCCACTTCTTTTCAAGAATCACATCAAGAAAAATATACACGACGATCTGCTTTTTGGATGCGCTTTGGAATATGAATGAGATCGTTTCGCTGAGAGATAATCGGTACTAAGTCGCTATTGACAGAGTTTTCAATGTGAATGCAACCACTTGTTTTTTATGAATTATTTCCAAGTTGGACTATTAAGAATTTATGACTTGAACGGATTACTTCATTCGTAAGCGAAAGCTCTCAAGATTCCAAACACTTCGGTATTAATCTAACTTTGACAAGTGCTTAGTACGTAATGCTCTTAGCTTTCCCGTTTTTCTATCATTGTTCTTTCATTTCTTTATCCATTTTCTTTTCCAATTCCTCGTTAGTCACGATATATATGTTTCATAAGCTAAAACGACATCAATTTGTGTTCAAAACAATGAAACTGAAAGGTTTATAGCTAGAACTAAACGCATACTCACTATATATATCTTCAAAGGCCTGGGTGATTTCCGAGTGACTGTAGAATTGCGCGTGTTAAGTTTAAGGCATAAATCAACTATTATTGACTAAATTTCTTGCCTGCTGTTATAACTGCCTCTCAGATAATGCTTCCTTCGCGATGATGAGATTTTTTATCTGTACACCACGAGAGGTACATTTCTAGTTAGGCTCAATTAGTGCGAGGCTTACGGAGGAATTTGATTGGTCGGTTGTCTCCAAGACTAGTGGCAGATGGTCATTCATGGTACAGCAAAGACATAATGTCTTTGTTTTTGAGGGATATCTTGGGCACGTGTGTTTGTTTGTCAGATGAGTGATCTCTTAATTTTCTTGTTTTTGTTTACTTGCTATATTCTTAGTTTGTTTGGATATTTTATCAAGATTAGCAATCCTTGATTCAATCCGTCATGGATTTAAGCCAATCAATACTCCCCTAACATTCTCAAGTTTACTTTCTCTGTAATGTTTTGCTCGTTTTGCTTGTTATCGGTGTATAACTCGCCTGGAATTCACAAAAGTAAATTGATTTCCTACGATAAGGAGGAAGTCGTTGTCATAGCCACTAAATGGGAATGGTTTACAGTGTTAATTAGTAATGAGTTACAAACCGTTCTGTCAAACGATATGCCAAATAATATGTCTAAAAGAATAAATGAACGAGCCAAGAGAGAAAGAGAGGGGGGAGATAGATCAAATAACCTTTATATAAAAATAGAAAATTAAAGGAGAAACATGAAAAACAAAACATATATTATAATCAAGGAATGAAAGAAAAAAAAACGAGAAAAATCGATAAACACACACAGTAAATTGCTTCTTAATTACATAATAATAGGGATATGTCCACAAACTTGTATAATTGACGCGCGCATGCGTGGATCCGCATTTTTTTGGCGCCTTGTTCCCGTTTCTCAAAGCGTACAAACAAAAGGCGTAAATTAAGAACACTCGCAAATCCCAAAAGTGACAGTTTTTCAGAGGATTTACAATTATTTTAGCAGTTTTTATCTAAAAGCAAGAAGCTTTTCTTTTGTCAAGATTATTTGAACCGCCGCCATCAAACTTATCCCAATAAAGAGTGTATTTCTCACGGCCACGAAGTCTAAATCCATATTTTTGGAACCTTATTTGGAAGTCAAAGTAGATATATTTTTGTTGATTTTCCTGTAATTTGGAGCCTCAAACCGTCAAAATTTCATCAAAACCTGCAGATAATGCAGCGATGAAACACATCACATAGTTTACCATCGTGAAAAGAAACCTAGTTTTTCGGTATACAGGAAGCCCAGTACGACTACTATGACTTCAAGAGTATTCGTAACTTACAAAAATACAGTAAAATCTGCCGTAAGCGACCAAATTTGTTCCTATCAACTCTTCATGCAAGAACCACGTATATTGTACTGTAATAAGAGCGTTTGCTCACCTTACTACTGTATCATCCGATATATATCATGTTAATAGGACTGAGTGCTGGGCTCCAATTCGGTCTTTAATCATACGAAACGTGCATATGACAAACGAATTGGACGACCGCGTAGCGGGAGTTAAATTTGTTTATTCAGAACTGATTACAGACAGAATTGTACGACACTAAGATTTATTAATCTTAATTATCATTTCTGAGAAAAAGAATTCCATGATAAACAATGCAAAGCAGTAAAATGACCAAAAATAATGAAATATTTTGGTGAAAAGGCAGAAAAGCGAGAGAAGGTAATGAAAATATCTGGCGTAGCGAAAATGGCTCTTGCAATGTTAGTTTACAATACTAAAATAGGACAGTCTCTCGACCAATCAGATTTAAGGAAATTGTAATAGTTATGATTACATACACTGGAACTGTTTAGTTTGCTTGGTGAAAGAAAGGCATAGGTATCAAGTGGTCGGTGGGAGGTAGGTTGTAAGCGATGTTTTGGCTTTAAATTAACTCCAGCAATATGTAAAGGCTATATATAAACTATATGAAAAATCAGTCAGTTTACTACAAATTTGTTTCTTTACTTTCTGCATTGGGCTCAATGAGATTTTATCAGGTATTTTAAATTTTTAAAACAGAAAAAGAATTACCATAGCTGGAAAGAGCATGTTAGAATTAGCAAGACAGTGAAGTTTGAAGGAATTAAATCCAAAACTCGTGAGAATATGAATTTTTGAAAAGTGTGAATTTGTAAGAAAACCTTTGCTGGTAGGCATCTCTTGCCTACCAGCAAATGCTTTCTGATACAAAATTTCGATTTCGGAAAATTCATATCTTCTTGAGTTTGAAAGTTACTTCGTTCAAACTTCACAGTATTTTACTAATTTTGACGTGCTCTTTCCAGACATGGTAATTATATTTCTGTACTGTGACTTTTGGAATTACACGAAAAGAGCTCATTTGAAAAACGTGACGCGAAGTGTGAGGTCACGTGACATGTATCATTTCTCCAAAACACAAATATCGATTTCAACACAAAGTATCTTGTACCTCGCAGTTTTTTTACTTTCACCGCTAAAAAAACACGAATCTTATTATTGCCCTTCACTTTATCGATGCACTCCAAGCCTGTTTGAAATAAGGTTCTCTTAGTCTTACTAGAAGTGAATTGAATCCGATAGGCCGGCAGGCTTACCTTAGATTATTTCAGTTCCTAATTGCCCATGTCTAATTTGTTGAGTGAATTTTGATATGAAACCGTGGACAAAGGTTTTTAGTCTTGCTAGAAGTGAATAGAACCAGATATATGGCTTACCTTACCTCTTTGTCCACCGGTCTAATTTGTTGGTTGAATTTTGACTGATGAACCCGCGAACTCAGCTGATCTAAAATATGACTTCCTAAACTGGCTAAGATTTTCGACTTAATAGCTTTCTCGACAGGTTTCTCGCATGAGAAAGCAAGTCAAAAGCGTTTCTCGAAAGATAAGAATTATACAACCTGTAGCGAGAGTTGCCAACAAAAAATTGTAATTACCTAATTCGGAAGTCTGCCGCTGCCTTTGGCAACAGTGCGATAGTATCTATGGCATCATAAGACCTGCCATATCTATTTCACAAGTAACGTTCTGAAGCCTGCAAATTATATGCTGAAAGTAATTTCTACATTTGGGGGATTGTTCACTTTTTGAATGACAGTTTCAAGGAAATTCTTTTTAATTGATTACATGTAAAGGCCAGAACAAAATGCTCTAACTGACTTTGAACTTGACGTTGAGATGTCATCTTACGATAATGTTTAATTAAAACGTCACGTTTTGTTGAATTTTTATTTACTTCTCAAAAATGAAAAAAGAAAAGAAAAGAAAAGAAAAGAAAAGAAAAGAAAAGAAAAGAAAAGAAAAGAAAAGAAAAGAAAAGAAAAGAAAAAAAAAGAAAAAAAAAAAGAACAGCAACGATAGGAAAAGAAAAGAAAAAATGTCAAGAAGAGAAGAAGATAATTAATGAGATAATTAATGGAAGACACAAATCCCTTTTTCTTTTTTTTTTCTTTTTTCTTTTTTTCTTCTCCCTCCCCCTAAGGGGCTGTTTATAATAATAATAAACTTTAATCCTCTAAATACCAAAATGATATATAGGATACAAACAAACTTGAACAGTAAAACTACTAAGAGAATATATAGAACAGATATATGTAAAAGATTTACATATATGAAGGGCCACAGAATCATCAGTGTTTGTTAACTACTGTTATGTGTTCACCCTCTGGAAATAAAGCCTATGATAAGATCAGTGGTCCCTGATAACGTACCGTCTTTTGTTTTCTTTTCTCTGGGAACACAAAACAAAAGAGTTATCCCGGCTACCAGGGACAACTCATAAAACAGACTGACAGACCCTAAGACCTCCATGTAGTTCCCTTGTTCCTGGCGTTACCTTGTAGACGGGTATCCTGTGTTATGTCACGCAAGCACTTAAAAGTGCTGCAGACTTGAGCATGGTCTAGTCTCCGTCGCAGCCGTGTTTAGCGTTGCGTGACGAGGCTAATGAAACAGACTGACAGACCCTAAGACCTCCATGTAGTTCCCTTGTTCCTGGCGTTACCTTGTAGACGGGTATCCTGTGTTATGTCACGCAAGCACTTAAAAGTGCTGCAGACTTGAGCATGGTCTAGTCTCCGTCGCAGCCGGCTTTTAAGAGTCGTAAATGAACGAATAAATCAATTAGTATTTTGGGTTTCCTGTGTTGAGATTTGAAACGAGACGCTAATAATGGAGAGTTTCCGGTAATCGTAACTGCCAGAAACCTGATAGGAGATTATATGGGTAACTTGAGAGCAGTTTGAAATTCAAATCTAACGTAACGCACTCTCTAAAGAGAGTGCGTTACACTGATACGTTAGATTTGAATTTCAAACTGCTCTCAAGTTACCCATATAATCTCCTATCAGGTTTCTGGCAGTTACGATTACCGGAAACTCTCCATTATTAGCGTCTCGTTTCAAATCTCAACACAGGAAACCCAAAATACTAATTGATTTACTCGTTCATTTACGACTCTTAAAAGCCGGGCTCCCTGTGGCAGGGTCAGGAAATAATATTAGAATTCCGTGTTCAGAATCCAATCCTTCAGATAGCTGGTAAGTCTTAACATGCAACTAAAAATTCAATAATGAACAGAAGTATCTAGTGACAGTCTTCGCTGTATTAACCTTCGAATTAACCTTCGATAGGGACCGGATTATAAAATCTCTTTGATGAATCGGCTTCCATTTGTGACTCGATAAAAATTTCATACTGGCTCCTAGAAACAACTTCAGAACTTGAAAACTATGCATTATTTTGGTAAGCCTAGGGACCAGATCAGAGGCTGTTTTTTTTTCTCGCTCTGATGTTACAGCGAAAACTGTTGCATCACGACTCGCGACTCGGGAAGCGGTGCAAAGTACCGAGTCAAATTTTGAAATCGCGAGTCGCGATGCAACAGTTTTCGCTGTAAAATCTGAAATACCAGAGCTGGTGTACGATTGTGAGATTGAGGCCATTCACAAGCTCGTCCCCACACAGGCAGCCCAAGCTCTTAACTTGTAATATTTAATACGTACTTCGTTAACGGTGATATTTTGAAAACACGTAAAGTGTAATTTTTTCAAATAAACTTTACATGCCTCAATTCCTTGTTATTTCTTTTGATCTCTGACGAAGTTTGAAGCCATTTGGCGGAGTTTTCACGAGTTATAGTAATTTTTCTCCCCCTACTAAAGAAAATCTAGCTTTCGTAAATTTTGGTTCTTTCTCGATGTAAGAATCGTATTGTAATTCGGTTCAGAGGTCTTTGTTTTCCAGGCTATTGTATCGTTCCAGGGTCTTTGTTCTTGACTATTATTTCAATGTCTTCGGGATTCTTACATCGAGAAAGAACCTAAATAGGGGGAGAAAAATTACTATAACTCCGTGAAAACTCCACCA
This sequence comes from Telmatactis stephensoni, assembly GCA_029948255.1. Taxonomy (NCBI): domain Eukaryota; kingdom Metazoa; phylum Cnidaria; class Anthozoa; order Actiniaria; family Isophelliidae; genus Telmatactis; species Telmatactis stephensoni. The sequence continues at coordinate 38,366 of JALIZF010001201.1, forward strand.
AATGTCAAGGAATAAAAGTATGTAAAAATAGAAATAACAAGGAATTGAGTATGTAAAGTTTATTTGAAAAAATTATATTTTACGTGTTTTCAATAGAGTCGTTTTCGTATGAGTGGGAAACTTACCGTACCGTATCGTAACTGTACCAGTATCATAACTTTTATAAAAACATTCGAAATTCCTGCTGTAACCGTATCGTATCGTAACCGTACAGTGTTCCCACTCATACGAAAACCACTCTATCACCGCTAATAAGTACGTAAATATTACAAGTTAAGAGCTTGGGCTGCCTGTGGTTCCCAGAACTTTTCACAAAATCACGTTTCACGTAGGCTCGGATCACTGGTCTGTCTAACATGTCTGTGATATCACTTCCGCTTCATTTTACTGGAATCGTAAAATAGTCAAAACACAGATTCTCAAGCTAAAAAACCTACAAAATAAATGATTTTGATTTGCTTTCTTTATATCGTAAAAAAATTAGACAGTCCAGCTGAATATTCGCTGGATACTAACTTCAGTTTAAGAAGCATTCATTGACCCTGGGTCAACATTCCTTCTCCGCTTAGCTATTTTTAAACTAGACGCACAATGGCAACAATGGTGCGTTTACTCGTGCCCAGGTAGAATTGAGCCAGGCGTAGTATGCAGTGCATCATAAAACATAACCGAACTTCATCCAATCACATTAGATGTTGCAGACCTCTGAGGAAAAGGACATCTGTGAAATTTTTTAGATGTGCTTTAGTTTCGGAAAATCTTATCATTTCTCCATTGTTTGAAGACTGCAGAAAATGAGCTTGGTATACCCGTGGTCTTACATTACCTAGATGCAAATATTGCATTCACTCGGGCTATGGGAGAGGCACCTGTTACTGCTGTTTATACACAGGCGACCTGTCTGTGGCAACCAGCAGCTCTTTTGATTTGATTTGCAAAACTTGTGTTCATTTACACTGAACATAAACAGGTTAATGCCAGATTAATTCAGTTATGTTATGGAATATAAATGCTTTAACAGCTCCCTGGAATTTCTTCATATAATCTCTTTTGAAAACCACATGTTCTTGACTGACTCAACTGTTCATGCACAAGCAGCAAGCAGCCCCACACATTGAACTATAGACACAAAATGTTCCATTCACTCAGGCTATATACCAGCAAAGGAGCTTCTTTGCTGGTAGCCCAAGTAAATGCAACACCTTGGATCGGTAAGCTGTCATCAAAAGTTTTGTTAGTACTATTTGAGCCAAAACAGAGCAGTCAACTGCTCCTGAGATATTTATCGATGAGATTAAAAATCCTCAGTTGCTTATTTGCCTATTGAAATTGTAATATTGTAAAATAAGAATACAATCTAAGTGATTTTCCTTTGGCGTGAAAGAAAAATGACTATTTAGTTAATTGTGTTAGTTGTTAAAAAGAACAAAAGAGTCAGAGAGTTTACTACTAATTATTAGTTAGCCTATTCTTTCATGGTGGAGGAAAATCACTGTATTGCCTAAGCACTCATTGGGGAACAATATTCTAATATTCTATGCATACAAATCTCAGCTCACTAGTTTTTTTGTTTTTGTTTTTCTGAGGTGGGAAAACTGCATGATGCAGAGAAAAGCACTCAAAGCAAAGCAGAAAACAAACCCCAGGATTGTCTTGAAATCAATTCAAACTCCAAAGACTTCGAAATCATTTCAAAATACTTTAGAGCGGACTTTCTGGAGTTCCAAAGTCCCCTCACGTGACCTAATTCGAGGCACCTGGTTGGCTGATTACCTCATGAATAACTAACGAGTTTGAGAAATAACCTTCAAGAAAATATTTTCTAAAAAATACTTTTTCGTGTGTGAACTTTAATGACGTTCGCGGGTAAAGGAGTTAACGTTCAGATTTGTTTTAAACTTCACATGGGCAAACTACACCACCAACGATTGAAGGTTTCTCATTAAGTGATATATTGCACCAAACTTCATTTTATACATTCTTCATTAAAGACATGATATCAAGACAAATACAGTGCTGTAAACTTGCACTGGAACGTGCGCTGCCTCGTTTTCATGCCTGCCTCGTTTTCATGGCACATTCTCGACTACGAAAACCCAAACCTAGACTCGTGCCGGCCTACGGCCTGGGCATGAGTAACAATTGAACTTTTTTGAGCTTAACACAGAAAATAATTCGAAATATCAACTGACTTTTGTGATACACAATTGGTACTAGTGTGTCTTACAGGTACATCATGAAATTCTGCAATTTTACAAATGTAATACAGAAAGGAACTCGTTTCTAACCGATTAGTTGTTTTAGCCGGCAGGCTTCGAAATAACAATGGCCAAGACCAGTGATCCAGCCGCGATTGTTACAAGTAGTGAAAAACGTCTGCGCATGCGTGCATATTACGATGTTTTCTTAAGAAATGTATGAGTTTTAGTCTCCTTCACAGCCGTTTTTTGTATCGGGATCCCTGTCCCTTCCCGATACAAAAAACGGCTGCGAAGGAGACTATGAATGAGTTTTAGCTTGAAATGAAATGCTCGTGTTCTCGGTGTATACATAAAATTTCTCTTGTATACTTTTGTGAGACAAAGATATTGCATTAATGAAGACATTATATGAATACTGGCCCTAAGTTTTGACCTTAAGTTTTGACATGTTGTGAAAAACCATTGTTGAAGGCAAGCGTAAAAACGAAATTTGCATAAGTTTACAAAAGCACGAAGATGTGACTACGTACGAGCATGCGCAGACGTTTTTCACTAGTGTCGCCATGATTTGGTTGATGGTTTTAACAGGAACCCTTAGCGGCCTACCTCGTTCAAGGGCCTGGGAACGAGGTTGCTTAGCGGCTGGAAATCGAGCCTAGATTAGCCTACTCCGCAGGCAACTCTTTTGGGGTTTCCTTTGGAATAAGAACGAACGAGAAAGACTGGCCTGCGGAGGAGGCTATGAGCAAAGTTTGCAAATTTTGCACGGTTGAGGCCTGGGATTTAGGTCCCAAAATGAGGACGGTCCCGTGTACAGTAGTCTCCTTAGCAGCCGTTAATTGAAAATCCCGTGAAAGTGCGGTTTTCACGAGGGACGGAAACAGAAGCGGAAGCAACAGACAACTTACATAGATAGCCTGCGGTGCTGGCTCTAGTGGAGTGGGAGGGGAAGGGGCCCCTAGAAAGGAAGCAAAGTAAAAACGAGTGGAAAGGAAAGGGGGACGATAGCCTTCTTCTCCAACCAGATGCAAAGGAGGCTAGGGGTCGGGAAGCAGAAGTAGTAAATAGTTGAAAGTCTCAGAACCCTTCGCCTCTCTTAGCTTCCTTAATATTACCTCTTAATTTTCAAACTCTTATTTGATTTTACAGGATTTGATCATGAGGGTTTTGCTTTGGACTATACCAAGGAGTGTGTCGACGGCTTTCGAACGCGCGATGATGACGCTCAGTAAAACTAAAGTCTTTCATGAGCCATATTCGATGCCGTATTATTTTGGACCCGAGAGACAGAGCCAGCGGTATGCCTCTACCCCTGTCGATCCTGAGGAATCGTACCATAAGGTCAACACATTGCTGTGTGAAAATTACGATGACATCGATCACATTTTCTCAAAAAATATGGCTTATTATGTGGAAAACAAGTTTGATCTCTTCCTAGAGGACGAATTTAAAGACTCTGTCAAGCACTCATTTTTGATTCGAGATCCAGCCTTGGTAGTACCTTCTTTCTATCGAGCGTCGACCAACCCGAAGCTAACTGGATGGGACTATTTTGACGGCGAAGAGGCTGGATTTCGTCAACTGTACGAACTCTATCAGTTTGTGACCAAACACTTGGATGCCAATCCTGTGGTAGTCGACGCAGATGATCTTCTTGACCATCCAAACGAGACCATGAAAAGCTACTGTGAAGCTGTAGGCATCACATACGAGCCCCACATGACGACCTGGGAACCTGGTCCAGTACCAGACTGGGGGTTTTGGACAGGTTGGTATGAATCGGTTTTGAAAAGTTCTGGATTTATGCCACGAACGACCAAGAAAAACCAAGAGGTGTTTCCTGAAGAAGTTTTGAAATCCATAGAGGAATCTACACCCCATTATAATTACCTTGCAGCGAGAAAAATCAGTCCACGTCATATAATTGATAAATGAATTACGGCCCATACAAACTCCACCCTAACACTAAAAAGATGGTTTTTCATGAGTTAATGAGACACCTTGTAAAAATTTCAAAAATGATCAATAACTGAACATTACTAATAAATGAACATTAAAATATGTTATTATTATTATTATTATTATTATTATTATTATTATTATTATTATTATTATTATTATTATTATTATTATTATTATTATTATTATTATTATTAAGCTGTAACAAAGTCCATCCAGTACCTGCCAAAGCTGATAATCAGTAATGATCTTGTTCCTTGCGTCAAAATTGGAGAAAGTTTTAAATACCTGGGTCGCTTCTTTGATTTTCAAATGTCTAACGAAAGCCATAAAGACGAACTGACTAATCTTGTAGATGATCTGATGACAGACATTAATGATAAACCACTTCACCCTAAAAATAAACTGCTTCTGTATAGCCGCTATGTCATCTCCAAGTTATCATGGCACTTCACTGTTTCTGATCTGACTAAAACATGGGTAACAGAAAACATTGACAACACTGTTACTAAGTATATCCGCAACTGGCTAGATCTACCAATTTCTGGAACTCTTAGCAATGTCTTCCTTCCTAGAAATAAATTTGGTTTAAATATCTGTCCTCCTTCCGTGAAGTTTATGCAATGTCAAACTGTTAAGCGAAAGGCTTTAAAAACTTCTCCTAATATGGATATTAAAGATCTTTGGAAATCTACAAGCACACACACCAATGTCCAATATGATGTATTTAAATCAACCAAAGAGGTCATCAAAAACTTTCATGAAAATCAAGAAGAAAAATTAACAAATCAGCTAACTTCGCAGGGTTTCTTTTTCAAAAACGCGATGTCTAATTCTCTGGCCAAACTAAACCCAATCTGGTCATTGGCCCAATCTAAATTACCAAAGAACATCTACAACTTCACAATTCGTTACATCAATAACACTCTTCCTACCAGAAATAACCTTGTCAAGTGGGGCTTTTCCTCGTCTTCTGACTGCTCGTTCTGCTTGTCATCTGAATCTCTTCTCCATGTTGTGGCTGGATGCAAGTCTTATCTTGAACAAGGTCGCTTCACGTGGAGACATGACTCCATTCTACAATTCCTTGCCAAATCACTTCAAGTTGTAATGACTGTTCCTTGTACATTGATCTTCCTAAATTCAAAAGCCCTTCAATCATAACTGGTGACAGTCACCGTCCCGATCTCTTATTAAAAACCTCTGGTAACTCTCTATATGTGCTTGAACTAACCGTTGGTTTCGAGTCAAATCTACAAAATAACTCATCCCGCAAAAAAGCTAAATATAAAGATGTGATGATTACTCTACAAAAGAAGTTCAAAGAAGTTAAGTTCATAAACTTGTCTCTTAGTGCCTTGGGAGTGTTTGCTAAAGAAACATCAGATTTCCTCGACATGCTTAAAGACTTAGGTTTTGATGATAATCATGTCAAATACGTTATCAGAAACATTATGAACATTGCCATAAGAACAACTTATTTTATTTTCTGTTCAAGAAACAAAGAATGGAACAATCCTGAGCTGATGTATTTTTAAACATTAAGGTTTTTTTTTCTCTTCCTTTTTAGTATAATATATACATATATATATATATATATCGTTTTCATCATATGTTTATCATAATAATCATACAATGTAAAAATATATATATAATTAAACGTTTCAGTTATGTATAAGATTCAAGTAGAAGATTGTAAACTACCTGAGAAGTGAGGTTTATAATTGTAAGAAAAAACGTATAATAAAGTTTCCATTATTATTATTATTATTATTATTATAACACCTCCAGATAAATCCATGCCTTAGTAGCAGTCATGAACAGAAAATGTCACTATTCGAAAGCCATGCCCATTGAAACAATGGTGTGTTAATTCAGGATTCCCTATACCCCATTGCAAAATCAAATCACGCAAAAATATTTGGTCTTTTCACGCGTCACGGATAATTCAAAAATCGAAGTTGAGTTTTCAAAAAAAAGTTGAGTTTTCAAAAAAAGCTGACTTTCAAAAAAAAGTTGAGTTAAAAAAACTTGAGTTTTTAAAAAAACTTGAGTTTTCAAAAAAATTTGAGTACGTTTTCAAAAACTTTTTTAGTCTCTGCTGATCGCAGGCTCAACCACATGGTCTATCAGACAAGATGGCGGACGTACGGTGCTTGCCCATACCAAAATAGCGTTTAATAAGGATGTTTCTTGTAAGTTCTTCCGTGGGATAGGAATGTAATTAGGTAGCACAGCTTCCACAATGGGGTATGGCAAAATTGCAAAGAAAACAAAGCATGGTTCCTTTCATGATGAAAAGAGGTTTTCGTTTCGGTTTGCTTTACATGTGCATGTATGAGCCCGCGATCAGCAAATATAAAATTTCAGTTTGGCTAAAAAATCGGAGTTTCAAACAAAAGTTGAGTTTTAAAAAAGTTGAGTTTTCAAAAACAAAAAAGGGGGGATGGGTTGAGTTCAAAAACAGGCAGTTTTTAAAAAAGAAGTTGAGTTGCGAAAAATTATCTTAGTTCTAAACAAAATTCAAGTACGTCCACGTGAAAGAGCAAGTAAAACTATGTAACTCTTTTTAGCTAAAACATGTATTTTTTGCAAAGATATTAGCGATTAAATATACCATTTTTAGTAAGAAATGTTGGCGAGGTCATGTTTCTATTGCTCCACGGGACACCAACATTTCAGCGGGTTTCAGAGCCATGAGTAATACTGTACTGAAAGTGCTTTCACTGATGTAAAAGACGAATTAAGAGTTTCTAACGCTGTAGAATTTTGAGCTGAACGGAGTTTTTGTTGCAAAGATATAAGCAATTTTATATGCTCGATCTTTAAAAAGAAATGTATGGCGTCGCCATGCTGGTGGCATCTAATGTGCTCAGTGCAACCACATGTCCAACATGGCGGCCAACATTTAAAGTCCTTATGACGAATAATATTTTATTTTCAAACTCAGTTCTTGAAAGAAAGCATAGTAAAGATCTTTTAATCTTGTTTTTCCTCACTCCATATTTTCTGAGATATAAAGGTTTCAAATTTCAAAATGCAAATGTGATGACGTAAGAGGAGTAATCATTTATTATACAAAAACAAGAGAATTTAAATTACTTGTATTTTTCCATTTGTAACTCATTTCCAAAAGTGGCAAATATAACTTATTTTAACTATAAGTAGCAATTCAAAATGTATATAAAAACAAACTACTGTAGTTTGAAAGAAACTGTAGTGTAAATTCCACGGGTTTTCAGGCGTGTGACTTTGCGTTGTGTGACAATGATCGGTACTGAACAACTCTTGCCGAATAAGACATTTTGTGCATCAAATCATTTCTATTGAACATGTATATAAGTTCAAATATTATCTCGAAACACAGTTTTCTAAACCATATGTTAGAATAAAATCGATTGGACAAGAAATTAAATTTTAGTTCAAATTTTTTGAACTCATGACGTAACGTGCAAACAACGAAGAATGGCCTGCATAGACGACTTAATTCAAAAATGGCGGCCTAGTACATGAGAACGAGGCCACAAAGGCCTTGTTACCAGAAAATAAGCGTGGCGACACTTCTATTGCTATCAAAGACGTGTTCCTTTTCCTTTTAAAATACCTATTTTATGTGCATTTTACAGGATAATTTTTATATATTTAGAATCATTTGATGCGATGTTGATTTTGGAGGCCTTTCTGGCCTCGTTATCGTGAACAATGAGCCCGCCATTTTTGAAAGTCGTCTATAGCCTGGATCTTTTGTCGCAGGCTAAGCCTTGAAGGATTCGAAGTAGTTTTGATGAGAATTCAGCGAGTTTGTAGCAGTTTGAAAATAAAAGCCTTTTCGGGTCAGTGATTTCCACTGACTTGAATCAAAAAATAAGATCAGATCACGCGAAGAATCCTGACTGCTCCAAGAAACAGTTCTTGCAGATTAATATTCCATTTGTCAGTATTTCGATGGCTAAATATTCTAGTACAATGTTTTCGTTGGGAATCGATAGCTATATGTGAACTTCCGGTCTCTCGCTTTGTTTTCTCGAAGGACCAATTACAAGACAGGAAAAATTCGATTTCGCTACAGCATGCGCAGTAAGAAAAATCGCCTCTGGAAACGATTGTTCTCTGTTAACTATTTACAATCCCTCTGCTCTCGGGGTAGCTGGATTTGACCAGAAATTTAGGATTCAATCCTTCAGATAGCCGGTAAGTCTTGTAAGTCTTACTATAGGCATTTTGGTTAAATGTTATATCAAGATCCAGTCTTCGCTTCGATCGAGTAGGTTTAAAAAGGGTGTAGGAAAAACAAAGACCGGAAAGACGAAGACCGAATTGAAGACCCCGGAAAAACGAAGTCCCAACCTCGGAAAAACGAAGACACCCAAATATAAGATACAATAATCTAAGTCTCCAAAATTCGGTTTTAATCGTCAACACGCGCTCTGCTTTATTTAATTATACAGGTATGCGAGGACCTATAAATCCCGGCATATTTCATTTTGACTTACTCGCTCAGTTTTTATTCCTATTTTACTTAGGAGACTTGTTCTAATAGCTAGAGACAGAAATAAAGCGCTTCCTAACCACAACATGTGCTTCTTATGTACTCAGTCAACGTAAAATCTTTAATCTTTGTGAAGCATTTTTGGAGCACCGTATCTTTCAGTTCAGTTAAGGTAATTCCGTAGTTTTGCCGTGCGCATCTCTAATGCGCATAGCACAGTTCAGCCTATTTTGCCGGATTTGTTCGATTGTAAAAGATATATATATATTTGACTTAAAATGATGCAAGCTTTAGTCTTATGGAGTTTTAACAGTAGACACGCTCTAAGAGGCACTATAGGGGGTACTCGCCTTAGTCCTCTTCGGTCATAGGCTGCTTACGACTTCGATTATTATTATCAATTTCTGTATTGTTTTAGGTGAACTGAATGTTTTGTTCATCTCGCTGGTATTTTCGAATAATTTACCGTGACTCGAGGCTAATTAACCCTGCACCAATTAAAGTTTTAAAATAGAATGGAATGGTTAGGCAACCCATTGTTCTTTGGCAATGGAGCAAACATGGATGTTGAGTGGGGCTTTGAGAGTGCACAATCTTTTGTTTTACCGTCATTTATTATGTTTGATTGAACTGACCCAAACGTTTTCATTGGCTGATTGTCTAATATATGTAGGAATGCTTTTGTTTTGTTTTATTGCTTTTTCAAACTATCACAGTCTTTAATAGCATGGATTATAAAACTAACTGATGAAAGTTTGTTTATAAATTATAATATGAATCAAGGCTCAGAGTTAGCAGTATTTTAAAAGAAATAGCTAAAATAGCAAAATATTTTGCGAAAAAACTTCTTACATGTAACCTCGGTATAAAGTGCATTTTTGCACATTTTTTACAACTTTTAGAGAGGAACATACCCGCCGAAATGTTCGATTCTTGAGTGGTCATATATACACAACTGAAAAGGGTCAATTTTTCCATGTTCCTTCCTACAATTTTTCTTAATTTTGAAATATGTTGTGCAAATCATTGCAAGAAAGCAAGTTTTGGAATAAAAATGGCGGTCACCGTGCTCGTTTGCGAGATATTTTGTAAAACACTGTCATAATAGGGCAAATCAAACAGCCAATGGCGTATATAACTCGAAAGACGGGACGTATGTTACTTCTTTTTTCCTGGCTCGTAGAAAACCTGGCCGTTGTTCGAAGGACGGTTAGCATTAACCCAGGATTAAATCTAGAGAAAACCATTCATTTTAACCCAGGCCAGGATTAGCGTTAATCGCCCTTCGAACAACCGGCCCCTGGGCCCGATTGTTCCAAGGGCGATTAACGCTAATCCTGGGTTAAAATGAAGGGCGATTAGGGCTAACCAGGATTAAATCTAAAGGAAACCATTGACTTTAACCCAGGATTAACTTTAATCGCCCTTCGAACAACTGGGCCCAGGGCTATAAAGCTCAGTTCTCATGAGCAACGGAAGCAGAAGCAGAAGAAACATACGCAGATCTAGAGTCAGGGCATGAGCGCACTGTCCATTGTCTTTTCCCTCCACACTTACGAGAGAAATGCAACATTGCGCTGTCAATAGACTTCTTTACCTTCGTTGTTTGTTGTCCCATTTCAGACCACGTGATGTCACTCTTGGGAATTAATTCTTTCTTATGTTAATAGGTTAACATTTTCATAATAAAAGCAACAATTCCAAAGAGAATGTCACGTGGTCTGAATTGGGCATTTTGCATACGAAGGTAAAGAGGTCTAATAATGTCTTTTTTATACTTTCTACACTCAGGAGAATAATAAAACACTGCACTGTCAATTATTTTTTTCACACCTAGGAGAGAAACGCAACACTAGAGACCTTTGACGTTTACGGCAAACCGCTAACGACAAACACCAAAAATTGACTTTGATTTTCATCTTATATTTTACACTAATCCTTAAATCAATCCAACAAGCAAATGAAGAACAAATTTCTTAACGACAGAAAATACAAATATCTTTACTTAAGTGTACAAAGGGCTGAGGACAGACGGTAAATTTTACCGTTTGACGGTTGCCGTTCAGCGTAAACGTCAATCTTAAGGTCTCTACCGAGTCTGCGTATGTCGCTTCCGGATCCTACTTTGCAGGCTTCCGTCGCTCATGGAAACCAGGCTTAAACCAGTAACAAAGTAGATAGCCTGCATAGCTAGCTCTATAGTGGAGGGGAAGGAGTCCTTCATAGTCGGCCATGCATGCAGGTTACAAAGTAGAAAGGAAGGAAATGAACGAGTGGAAAGGGAAGGGGAAAGGTAGCCTCCTCCTCCAAGCGGGTGCAAAGGAGAATAGGGATAAGGATATAATATGAAGAATACAAGTTTCAAAAACTTTTAGGTTCTCCTCCCCAATGTTAATGTGTACCGTTTGTCTTAGTTTTCAACCGCTTATTATATTTTAACAGGATTTGGACATGAGAATTTTCCTTTGGAGTGTACCAAGGAGTGTGTCGACGGCTTTTGAACGCTCGATGATGACGCTCAGTAAAATTAAAGTTTTTCATGAGCCTTTTGCCATGCCGTTTTATTTTGGACCCGAGAGACAGAGCCAGCGGTATGCTTCTACCCCCGTCGATCCTGATGAATCGTACCATAAGGTCAGCAAAATGCTGATGTGTGAAAATTACGATGACATCGATCACATTTTCTCAAAAGATATGGCTTTTTTCGTGGAAAACAAGTTTGATCTCTTCCTAGAGGACGAATTTAAAGACTTCAAGCACACATTTTTGATTCGAGATCCAGCCTTGTCAGTATATACCTTCTTTCTATCGAGTGTCGACGAACCCTAAGCTAACTGGATGGGACTACTTTGACAGCGAAGAGGCTGGATTTCGTCAACTGTACGAACTCTATCAGTTTGTGACCAAACACTTGGATGCCAATCCTGTGGTAGTCGACGCAGATGATCTTCTTGACCATCCAAACGAGACCATGAAAAGCTATTGTGAAGCTGTAGGCATCACATACGAGCCTCATATGACGACCTGGGAACCTGGACGACGGGTACCACAGTGGGGGCATTGGGCGACGGGTTGGTATGAATCGGTTTTGAAAAGTTCTGGATTTATGCCACGAACGACCAAGAAAAACCAAGAGGTGTTTCCTGAAGAAGTTTTGAAATCCACAGAGGAATCTACGCCCCATTATAACTACCTTGCAGCGAGAAAAAATTGTCCACGTAAATGATTTTCAAATAAAGAATAGAACTCATCAATGGCATGACGGAACTATGAATCAAATTACTTGAATCAACTTGTATTGTTTTGTTCGAGGCCTAAACTGAACCAACCTTTTTCGATGCTATTATTGCTCATGAAAAATGCGCCAAAAGACTAAAAAGGGGCTTTCCAAAGCGCTGGGGTTAAACACATGCAACATGCGCAACAATGCATGACAGAAAATTGTTAGTTTTTTAATCCATGCAAAATGCTAAAAACATACCGCAAACAAACAAATGATGATTTGCAATGGGTTATGTTCAGGGGCGGATACAGAGGGGCTTCACTTTACATTTATCTTGTTCTTGATATTTTTCTTTCTCGACGTAAAAGTTTTATTTTTAGGATGAGAAAGGGGGTTCCCAGGCACCCAAGGAGCCCCTGGACCCGTCCCTAATGTACCATTCAAAATTCGCGCCAAAATACTTTTCAAAAGCATGGAAAAAGGTTTCTTGTGGCAAAATGTATCATAGAAAATATGCTTAAGTGGAAGGGCCTTTACAATAGATAACAGGTAATGAAGATATGTTTGATCAAATCAATAAATAGACTCAGACGTGAATGTTATTTTTAGAGAACAGTATTGTTTTTATGCTGCTTATAAATCAAAGGTATCAATAACTAACAATGCTTTGTCTTTTGGAAAAAGCCATATGAAAGATATTCACTGCTCAACCCTGGTCTTGAGCAAATAGAAAAAATGCTCCCTCCAAGGAAAGAGAGGGGAGAGAAGGGCTATACATTGATTCACTCCCTTACTATAGTCCTATGTACAAGTATTTGATATTAGTTAGTGGAGTATTTTTGAAGTTGTAGTGACATCAGTGGAAATATTACTGGTCCTTGGTTGTTTGAAAGACAATATTATTAGTGTAATTCTTGGTTAAAACGAGTTTTAAGGATTAATGAACCCTTCTAGCAGAGTTTTTCTAATCCCCAACCTCTGTTTGCAGGGTAGGTTAATGCTTACATGCTTTCGACCAACCAGGCCCTTGAGTACAGACAATAAATCCAAAAAACTTCCTTAATTTAATGCCCAGTTCAGATGCCATACTTGCCAAGTGCCAGGCAAAGTTCAACATCTAAATAATTTCAGCGCACTGGTTTGATTAAGTATGGCCAAAGCATTCAGCCACAAGAGCCAGCCTAATAATATGGTAGTATCGAGAATTTGAATAGACCTTTCCCCAAAATGGTGGCTGAAAATTTTTTGTTCAACCTAAGACATAATGATCCCTGAAATACTGAAGAGTATGTCTCAGTAACTGTGCAAAAATTTAGAAAGTTCCCATGAAAATCTGCAGAGATATGAATTTTTGAAATTTGCTAATTTTTCAGACAAATGTATGCTATACCCCCAACCATACATTTTCTGTAAAATTTCACAAATTATTTGAAAAATTCATATCTCTGCAGAATTTCATTGAAACTTTCTAAATTTTTGCACAGTGAAACATGCTAGGGATTTAGTATTTTTAGGGATCATTAGGTCTTAGTTAATAAAGATTATGCTAATGAGCAGTGGCCATTTTGGAGAAAGGTATTTTGAGAACAGCACATGAAAGGTATGGCATCTGAACTTTTCCCTATAATTTTGTGTACAGCACTAATTATTTCCCCACAGGGGAGGGATGTTATCTAATTTTTAGCTGTCCATCAGCACTTGATAAGAACCTTTGTTATAACCTTTTTAAGCCATCTGTATTAGATACCATGGTCTTTGCCTGAATATTGAACTGAGTTGGATAAAGCAAATAAAGCATTTTCAAAATACTCTGCCAAGCAACATAAAATGGCCACAAAGGGTCACTGCAAGGTGCAGTCCATTTTACTCATATTTGAAATATTATTGCTCTATAATCAAGTTGTATGACAAAAAATAAAAATAAAAATATTACAAAAGATAGTTAGTGGAACCGAACACATAAATGCTTTTATCCAACAATGGTCAAATACTAGGCCCAAACCTCATGTTACAGGGGCGGATCCAGGGGAGTGTCCATAGGTGCACCAGACACCCCCTAGCATCGTACCTACCCTTTTTTCCCTATAGGCTTCTTGCGAGATGACGTCATCAGATTCCATTTTTAGGAGGCCGCTATCTTGGATGTGACGTCATCTCTCAAGAAGCCTATTTGGGACACCCCCTTTGCAAAATCCTGGATCCACCCCTGTGTTAGAATCAAGTCTGATGAATATAATTATTGCCTGGAAATATGAAATTCATTCCATAATGGGCAAATAATATGGACACTCTGGATGCATTGGTTAGTCCTGGCCAGAAATCCTCACAAAAGGGACAGTTGCTTATCTTATGTATTTTTCTTACGTTTTCAAATATGGGATTTCATGGCAGCCATGTTTGTGGGCAAATACAATAGAAAATTTTGAATAAAAAAAGATTTCATTTCTCTTGGGAGAAAATCTCTGTTGTTTTGACCACAAATATGCAGTGAAATCCCTCTATACACAGTGACAACTTTCTGGAGATTCTGAAATTGCAATGAGCTTTTATCAGGTATTTTTAAATTCGTAAAACAGAAAAAGAATTACCATAGCTGGAAAGAGCATGTTAAAATTAGCAAGACAGTGCAGTTTGAAGGAATTAAATCCAAAACTCGTGAGAATATGAATTTTTGAAAAGTGTGAATTTGTAAGAAAACCTTTGCTGGTAGGCATCTCTTGCCTACCAGTGAATGTTTTCATACAAAATTTCGATTTCAGAAAATTCATATCTTCGTGAGTTTGAAATTTACTTCACTCAAACTTCACAGTTTTACTAATTTTGACGTGCTCTTTCCAGCCATGGTAATCATATTTCTGTATTGTGACTTTTAGAATTACATGATAAAAGCTCATTGGGGAACAACAAAGAACCTGAGCAAACTCCTTCAAAGTCCTGAAAACTCTTTGGGCCCATGAACCTTTTGATAATCTTTTTCAATGATCCTCAAGGCATAAATTTTGAATACTATTTTCAAACCTGCTATTATTGTTTTAACTTATGGTTAGGTTTTGTGCTTCTGCACAAATCAACACACTAAGTTTTAATGTGACCAACAGCCACTACTGTGGTAGGTAAAAACAATAGAGGGAATTTGTATACAGCAGTTTTTATTCTCAGCTTATATTCTAATGAGTTGTTTGGAGTTGCAAAAACATGGAATAAGCCCAAAACACCGTAAAAATCCATGTTAATAAAGAAGTATGTCTAAAGTAATGTCCAGTGGACAGTGTTAATCAGCTTTTGCCAAAAGTCGATCAGTAAACCAGTGTGAGCAAAGCTAAGCTTTGGATAGTTCTAAAAAACTGTTTTTAAATTATTTTTCTTTTTTTCGATCCTGAAAGAATAGCTGACTTTGAAAAATGAAAATAAATTAAACTGATTTTATTTCCCTTTACATACATTTTGCAGTTAATTGGTCTTAATTGTGTTCTGCAATTATTTTTATTAGTTTTCGCAAGGTAGTACAGCTCATTAGAATATTCAGAGCTCATTAGTATGTAAAAGTGCAATATATAAATTCACTCTAATATAATACTGCTTTTCATATACTAATGGAATTCAAATATCAGAAATATAAGCTGCCTTAGGTGATAGACCATACACTTACATCCAGACTGGGTACTTGCAGTTTTTGGGTACTTGCATGGTTTTCATGAACTTATCTGCAAATTTGCAAAATCACAGCTTTTTGAGAAAAAGGCCCAGATTGCTGAAACTCTCAATTTCCATCTGTTAAACTCGCACTCAATGAAGATTGGACTAGGTTTTGAAGGGCCAATAATCAGTAGTTATATTTCCAGGGTACTCCAGACTCCACTGAATGTCATAAGAAAATATACATTGACCAAACGTGAAAGTCAAAGTAGATGATCACTCTGAAGACTTCATTATACACTGTCAACAACCAAAGGGCATGACAGAGCTGTAGTCTTGGAATTCTAGAATTATTTTGTCTATGGTTGTTGTGAAGTGAAGATTATCTAACAGGATAATTGCTACGAGCTGTAGACAAAAAATAAAAATTTCAGTAAAAACATGGGATAAAGTTGAGTTAGAGAGGTAAAGAATGAAAGAATGATGTTTTATCTAAAATTTTTTATCTAAATCTTTATCTAATTTTATCTAAATTTTATCTGACATTTTATCTAAATCTAAAACAATGTAAAACAATATATTTTCCTAGAAGTATTTGGAAAATTGAGGGAACATAAAAAAAACCTAATTAAAATTAAAACAAAACTATTGATAATTTAAACAATGGCATTAGGTATCAAAAAAAGACAGTAAAAATGTATTGCATAGATAGGACAGGTTTTGCATTAAAGCCTATGCAGTAATAAATCTTTTCTTTAGAATTAAAAATGTCTTTACATTGTAAGGCGCATTGAAACATGAAATGCGCTATATACCTAGTTATTATTATTATATTATTATTATTAATTAAGCAAGGTTGACTTTCAGAGATTTCAA
This sequence comes from Telmatactis stephensoni, assembly GCA_029948255.1. NCBI lineage: Eukaryota > Metazoa > Cnidaria > Anthozoa > Actiniaria > Isophelliidae > Telmatactis > Telmatactis stephensoni. Next base: position 54,750 of record JALIZF010001201.1, read on the forward strand.
AAAACTTAAGAGGGATCTTACCTATTGATTCTTCGAACAATTTTCTCTACTATTCTATCACTTATACCAGGCATACGATCCTCTGCTGAGTTAAATGCATCTTGTAAATCCTGTATCACCTTGCCTTGACTGCCATATTTTGTACTGAGCTAAACAACAACAACAACAACAACAACAATAATCAGTGAATTAGCCTTCCAGACAATTTACAGTGTAAACTGTACAGACATGAATAAATTATTTACCTCTGATAAAACTGGACCAAGAACATTATTTAGACATCTAGAAACAGGACGCTTTGCTTTTGTTTCCTGAGAAACAAGCAAAAAAAGGTAAAGTTTACTCATTCAACAGATTCCATAAATGACTAAAAAAGTAAGAGCACTATAAAATGGTCCAGCGCCAAGATACACTTTGCCTGCCACATACAAAGGAATTAGAACAAGGCTACATGCATAGAGCTTTATGCACGCAGTCTTGTCTTGATTTCTCTGTATCTGGCAAATAAATAATATCTCAGAAGTTGGTTGTTGCCATCAATAATTGTACAATAGAGGTACAGCTCTGCATACATTGCTTTCCTCATGAAAACCAGTCATAAAATTAAACATGACATTAGCAATCACAGGTCATAGCACAGAACAGGGAGTCAACTGCTCATAAACAAGCTTACTCATTGGTTGATGATAAAAGTAGCACCCTAATAAGAATACTTACTGCTTGTTTTGAATCTGCTGGTAATTCACCATTTCCTGTTTGATCATTTAATGCTGCTGGAGCTCCTCGTATAGTTTGGAAATCCCATGTTACAGATTCTCTGTCATTCTCTCTGTTAAAACATGAATTCATTCATATCAGTGGTTGAGTACAGTCAATACAGTCATTAACATTGTCCCAATAAAAGAAATTGAAACAATTATTGCATGTTCAAAATGTCAACTGTTTCAAAATTGGTCCTGTCATATAGCCATTTTAAAGTGAAAATCATTCCATTGCACCCCCAATTTTTTCTAGCTTTTAACTGGGTAAATATATTGTATTTTTTCTAATCCATTAATCTTTCATGGAGGTGGAGAAATGTGTCAATTTACGCAAACCTTTGGTTGGCTTAAATAAGATCAGCCCCAAAAGAACAATGAGGGATCAGCAAAAAATCTAACCAAAAAATATGGGTTGCAATTCAATGATTTTTGTTGTAAATACAATACGTACCCATCACTGTCTTCGCCTGAGCTGCTATCGTCCTCATCCATATGGTTAAGTTTCCATCTTTTATATCTTTCTATTAGTTCCACAAGAAATGAATTTTTCTTTGCAGTTTTAATGAATCTATGTTTCAGAAGTTCACGCGCTGAGGGTCTCTACAATACAAACAAGAAGAGGTGGTCATTTTCTGTATTAAATACGTTCTACAAAAAATTGAAAATCCTAACCCACATCCTTGGTGTTCTTAAGTCTGGTTCATACTAGTGACATAAGCATACTACTGAAATCACTGACAACAGTCTAAAATAAATGATTGATTGTGTTTTGAATTTTGGTTGACTCCTGTGACCATTTGGAGAGCTCCAACTGGTGATGTTTTGTTTACGTTTCTGTTTCCTGGTATTGTTCTCTGATGACACGTCACCAGTTGCAACTATCTCGCAAAGGGACTATTACCAAGGGTTTTTCAGAGTGGACATGAAGTATATACTTACATCATTAGGGTCTTTATTTAAACACAAAGATACAAATTCTTTAAAAGCTTTGCTGAAGTTGCCTGTCAGCTCAGGTGGGTTGTTTTTGGGAATGAGAAACAAAACTCTCATGGGATGAAGATCTGAGTTTGGTGGTTCTCCTTTAGCTAACTCTATCGCTGTGATTCCAAGTGACCAGATATCAGCCTAAACAACAACAAACATTGATAATTAATTATAACTGATATAAAATTTGATTATACTATATAGAAAATGCGCTATATAAATATTAAATTATTATTAAAATGCAATAATGTGATTAAAGGAAAATTTATCTATAGTACAAAATAAATTTGATATAGAGTATACCGTGCACTCTGATTAACAACAACAACAACAACAACAACAATAATAATGATACTACTACTACTACTAATAATAATAATTTATTCACTTGTAAAGCACAATATCAATTGGAAAATTTTCAAATGGGTTTGTAAAATAAATATAAATAAAATGAAAATATAGGAAAATAATAAAATATCACTTATAAAATACTATAATTATATACTGTTCTGTATGTAAAACACAATAAAACACAATATATCAAACCTAGCTAGTTTTAAAGTAATATATACAGTTAAGAGAATCAACAAAGACTTATTCAAATTAGATAAATATATATAAATTCTAATTAAATAAATTATATCATCAAATTAAAATAGGATTGTGTGTGGTACATTCACACTTTTTGAAACTTTTTGTAAAGAATCAAATAGAAAACTTGTCTAAAAAAGGAATCATATTTTATAAAAGAAAGAAATAAACTAATAGCTGTGCTGTGTGCACTTGGCAACTGATCAAAACACTTGAGAAGCATTGGCAAGAACTTGGCTATGCTAGTGCTTCTTATAACCCTTCTCTTACATTCTGATCACTCCCACCATACATGCATGCATTTTTGTTTTCTCCAGTAGAGTGCTCATAGACTATGAAGTCTGTTCAGTAAGATTTCTGTACCTTGGAATCATAAGCAGATTGTTTGATGACTTCTGGTGCCATCCAAAATGGTGTCCCTACAAATGTGTTTCTTTTATTTAAAGTGTCGGTAAGCTGTCCGGCTACACCAAAATCAGCCAGTTTGACGTCTCCACTTTCTGACATTAAAACATTGGCAGCTGAAAAGAAATCAGGATGTTCAGAATTTTAATTTTAATTTTTGGGTGGCATGGTTGGCCGAGTGGTGAGAGCACCGGCCTTTCACCGCTGTGGTACGGTTTCGAGTCACGGCCTTTCACTGCTGTGGTACGGGTTCAAGTCACGGCTCGGACATCAGATCATATGTGAATTGAGTTTGTTTGATGTGTTGTTCTCTACCATGCCACAAGGGTTTTTTCCTCAGGGTTCTCCAGTTTTTCGTCCCTCAGCAATAATCAACATATGAATTGAGTGATGTATGCAAAATATTTAATGTAAAGGTAGTGAGTGTGAGTGCCAGAAGAATAGCCACTACGTGGATCTACTGTAGAAAATGATTTCTCTGTTTTATTATTTGAAACTTTTAAACTGATCTATCATGAGCACTGCCTCTAGAGTAGTTTTCTTATGAGTGTAAAATGGACCATGCTGTGCTGTAGCTATGTCAGTGCCATCTATAAAAACATTCAAGATTCATGACGTGACCATCTTGTGCCATGAATAAGCTGTTTTCACAGTTAAGATGGTATGACGGCAACGTCGACAACTACGTGGCTGAAAAAGTGCTCTATTCTGTTTTCATTAAATCCATGCTTTCTTGTATTCTTTAGTAGTCGAATTTGCGTTCGTTACCCCATATACAATGAATGGTACATAGAAAAGTAAATTATGAAAGAAAAATGGTTTGACATTCGTGTTCTCGGTGGAACGTGAAACTTTCGAGTTTGCCGTTGTAAATTGGCTGGGGATGGTTGAAATCTACTTAAACATTCCACGTGTCAGTATTCTTCTTCTTAATAAATTTCATTGTTCTCTACCGGCGGCGTCAACGTTGCCATCGTACAATCTTAAACTCCCTAATATCATGGGTGCAAGAAATACCACCACCATTACAATCAGTGATGACATTTCATATCAATGAACAGAACAATCTTAGGGCTGGTTTTCATAAGCGAAGCAGAAGTGGAAGCAACATATGCAGACTGAGCGGTGCATTTCTCACCTAGGTGTGAAAAAAGATAATGAACAGTGCATACTGAGTCTGCGTATGATCCTTCCAATTCTGCTTGCGTTGCTCGTGAAAACCAGCCCTTATGGATCATGTGTAACTGTGTCAGTCCATCTATATAAAAATGTCTGAAGTTCCTGTCATGACTGTGTTATGCCAAGACTGTAGTATTTTTGTAGTCATACGAAAAACTGATCTTTTATCACCACCACCAACAACAACATTAGAGTGGATTTCGTATGACTGTGAAAATGACACGGTCATGGCATGATCATGGCATGGTTACGGCAGGAACTTCAAATGTTTTAATAGTCAATACGGCACTGATATGGCTGCGGCACAATGTGGTCTATTTCACACTCATACGAAATCTCCTCTATTGCAACAAAAACCACTACTATTGCAATCATATTATAAATTTCATATCAATGAAATCTCAGAGCCATCTCACAAACCTTTTATATCTCGGTGTAGTTTCTTTTCAGAGTGTAAATAATCTAAGCCTTTTAGGACTTCTCGTAATATAGTGGCAATATAAAACTCTTCAATGGTTCCAGCTTTCATCTAGAAAGCAAGAAAAAAAGAAGATTAAACCGACCAAATTAAACACTAGTTAAGGCCAGCTGGGTAATTGATGCCAATGCAAATTTGCCAACAACTTTTTATATTGTCAAATAAAAATATAAATGCATTTATTTTCAATTCTCAAAAGAACGCACGTAATATGCACAAGAACACGAAAAATATGAGACCATATTACAGGTTAGTAACATTTGAACAGCTTCCCGGCGCAAAGCTGCGTGCTAATCAAAGTCAAAAGTGGCAATAAAAACAATATCATTTGTATTGATTTTTGCAGAATTGTATAATAAATATGTTATTGGTCAATTAACCAGGGAATACAGCTGTGAAGTTTTACTTGTCACTTGCATTTTGGCTTGCCGAAAGGCTCGCCAATATACAGCGTGATTCGTAAAAATACACAGCTGTATTAGCTAGTTAGTCAATCAATAAACTATATGTATTATATGCAATTATACTGCTCATGTGTCTGCGCTGTAATACAAATATGCTGGAAGCTGTATTTAGCAGAGGAAAAGCAAACAAAAGTTTCTAAGCTTGTTTCTGTCCTGATTTACAACTCCTAGTATTTCTACATCAAAGGACACATACATTTTATATAATATAATTGCTTAAATTAACACAGAGCAATAACTTACCAAATCCAAAGCTGACCCACCACCTAAATACTCCATCATAATCCATAATTTGGTTCTCTATAAACAAACAATATAAAATAATAACTATTATTAAAAGGCAAATTAAGGAAGCAGATCATATGAGGTTCAACTAATTGTTTTGCAAGACTATTTTTATGATATTTTGGCTAGACAGGAAGGGAGCAGATGAAATTTAGATGAAACCGGTGATATTGAAAAACTCAAGAAAACCAATAAATGGCACAAATTTTAAACAAAAATATTGATCAATTCATATTTTGAGGGACAACATTCCCATGTTCTCATAAAATCATAAAATAGCTAGCTGATTCAATTGTCAAAACTGATCAAACCTCAAATCCCTCTGAATTGCTGGTTACTTGATTTCAGTTTTGTTGAGAGGCTCAAAATTTTGGACTCATCTTTGATAAATCAATAGAGCCAACAGCCATCTCACAGATAAGTGGCCATTGTGGAAAAGTAACCATTGTGCAAAGTTTTTGATATAGAGTAAGTATATGGATTGAATGATGGCAAAGAAGGAAAATGCTGACTGTTATAGAGAAGTGGTTATAATAATAATAATAATGAATTTCTATAATTAGACAACCTGAGTGGAATTTGAATTCACACTGCAGGTGTAAAATACTACTTAGTCTCGGCCCCAAGACCTGGGGCTTAGAGACTAAGCACACTCTATAGAATAATGGAAACTTTATACATAACCTTGAAAGTAATAAAAATACATATTATTTAATATATAATAATAATAATAATATTATTATTATATTATACCATATGGAAACTAATAATTTTAATAATAATAATAACTAATTAAACAATTTATAAATGAAAATGTCCTTTCTTTCTCTTTCTCTTTATATTATATTATTATATTGTATTATTATTATTATTGTATTATATAATAATAATAATAATTATAATAATCTGTGTAAATTAGAAATTTTGCTTAGAAACTACACGTTTCCGCAATTTCTGGTAAAAACAATATTCAAACAGAAGTTGAAATAAATCAAATAACAATAATAATGATGATGATGATGATGATGATGATGATAAAGAGGACGAGGAATTATGTATATTATAGTGCTAAAGATCTGAGAAACAATGAGTATGTCAATTTAAGGAAGAGGAGAAAATTATAAGATGGTTACATACATAATTTTATTATCTGGCTGTAGAGTATTGGCTGCAACAGAATATCTCAGAAGACATAATAATGCTCTAATGGTGTTATGTGTGGTGTGGGCAATGCAAGAAGAACTTTTACCAAAAAGTACAAAATGGTATAGAGAAAAGTGGACCAAAGCGAAAGATATTGAGAACGATAATCGAAAATTGTGTTGGGATTTTGAGTACCATTTACGAAAGACAACTACTGCAAAAAGATCTGATGTAACCATTGAAATGAGAGAAGAGAAAAAAAATTGGTTAATTGACATGGCATGCCCGAATGAATACAATGTAGAGGAAAAACATCAGGAGAAATCCAGAAATACCAACAATTAGTATTCGAAATTAGAGAGAGAAGACCTGGATATGAGGTCAAAATACTACCAGTGGTAATAGGGTGTTTGGGTGGCGGAATGGAACGGGCAACAAGACAAGTTCATCAATTGATCACAGAGGAAAAACAATGGAACACAGTCTGTAATGAAATGTTAAAAACCATACTTTTTGAAAGCAAGAGTATCTTAAGAAAAACAATTAGTGGAATAGTACAAGGAGAGTGACATACATGTTTAGTTATTGTGAGAATTATTGCTAAAAGACTACCAAATCTTGCTAGTCTAGATCCCTCATCTCAGAAGAAGAGAAAAAAAGGTATCAAAATGGCCTATAAACATAGTTTATTAGTTTCTTAAATGAAATAATAATAATAATAATAATAAATAAATAAATAAATATTTAAATAGTGCCATTTTATCTTGGGGATAGAAAAAGTGGAAGTTACACAGAGGTATCAAGAAATTATACCGAACATCAATGTTATTTTTTGTGACCAAAATGCAGAAGAATAATTAATCATAGGTCATTAAAAATAATAAGTTCTAAAAATATGAATTTTATTAATCAAATTATCACACACATTTTGGGGGAGTATGCAAAGGGATTATATATAGAAAGAACACACTATAATTTCACCAAATTAGGACAACTTAAAAGCAAAACTAATCTCTGAACATTCCAGAATTGATTCACTTTCTGAGATATATCTCTTAAAAGTCATAGACCATGGACAAAAGAGTTTTAAATTAGAATCTTCATAATTTCAACATCAAAAACAAAAGACTTTAGAAAAAAACAATCAAAAATTGGTATGTAAAGGTTTTGATATTGGTGAAAGTTTACAAAAGTATTTGTGGGGGAGTAAATATATGACGTCTTGCTTAACAATTTTCATTATAAATTATAAATTACATGTCTATCACAAACTTGAGATTATTGCTTCGGACAAGACCTTATGACCTACAATAGTTCAACACACACAGATTACACAATAACAAACTTACGAAGAAACTGTGAATTGTGGTATAAAGAGAGAGACATACGAATTCGACAATGTGAATATATGCACTAGTTAGACTAGTCTTGTTCGATTTATATGTCGTAAAGGCCACACTAAGAAGTCACTCCTAAAAATAGACTAATACCATTACAGCGTTATAACTTGTACAAACTTTTTGATCAGATCAACCAATTATTTCATCAATTGAAAGAAATAAACACGACTTTTCGGTACAAATAACTCTTGAGCCCATCCCTCCAGTAGCGTGCAATAATAGTTCCTCGAAACCACACGAGCTACAGTTAATGTGCTAAATTGTGCTGTATCAAATGTCACTCTCAAAGCTTTTGGGATCCTCTAATGACTTTCAATTAGGGTTTCACAAAAAGACAAATCCAAGAAAACAATTAAACAGGGGCAAGTAAACAGGAATAATAAAAACCTACTCCAATCGCCCTACCCTGTCATATCCCAATGTAGACATGATATGTCGAAGCAAATCTCTCTAATGTATAGACTTTATACCCCTCGAGCGACTGTCTTTTGATGTTATAATTGAGTAAGGAGTTTTGCGATGGATATGACAGCATATAGAGTTATACAGAGTTGAGGAAAGGGGTATTTAGGGATAGAATTAACTTACCTTCAAATAAGAGCCATGATATTTTGTAACATAGGGGCTGTCACACTGGGACAGAACTGTTATTTCTTGCTGAATATCTTCGATTTCATCCTCAGCTTCCTCCAAGTCAATGATTTTAATCGCAACCACTTCATTCGTTTGATTATCGATGCTAAATCAAAGATTCAATAAATATACAATCATTTTATTAAAGAAATCATAGCTATAAATGATGGTTTATTACAATACAAGAAAGTGAAATTTTACCCTTTGTAAACTTCGCCAAACGATCCCTTTCCGATGCGCTCAAGCTTCGAGAAGAGCTTTTCTGGATCGGCTTTCATGCCCTAAAATCAAATCATAATAATTTAGACGATTCCTGTTTGCTTGGCGTGCGAAAAATAAACTTACACAAATTAGAAATTACTTTCAAAGTTCGAACCCGAACTCAACAAGATTCACATTGCTGCAATCAAACTGAAGCAAAAGCTCTCATTGCTTTTTTTCGAACTTACTTCAACTTCAATCTAAGTGTCTAATCTTTGGTAAGGGTATTAATAAATAAACTACGCTGAATAAAAAGCGTCTCCAAGCACAACATACCAAGTTGTTTGCTGCCATTCAGTAACAAAAACATTCGCAACCGGAACAATCCAACCTACACTCCAGGGCAATAGTGTTGAATCTTGACGAATTTGAGGCCTTTCAACAGCCTTCAGCTCCACCAAAGTTGGTCAGACATCTTGGTATAATTCCATTATAACCTCAGTATTTACAAAAGTCAAAGATAAATAGAAAATTAAGTTTTTTTCCTAGGTTTTTACAGGCTAAAACTCAAGGAAGCAGAATGTTGTACCGCCATAGCTGACATTGAAACGCGCTCCAGTTATGTACCCCATATTTGGGCATGACACATGACTAAAATCGTCTCACTTGGGTGCGGTTGGTTACTGGTTGGTTTGCAGCGGGTTTCCTGTGGTTCATCACCAAAAAATTTGGTCTTCCGAGAGTTTTTGTGATGCCATCATTTTCAAGAGCTTTTATGCATGTTAAAAGAAACATTCCCTGATTGAAAAAGAAACGGTTGACAAACAAACAAACAAGCAAGGGAATATCGTTAATGGGCGAAAAAATGAATGAACGGACAAAATAACAGTAGAGAACTGGAAAAGGATTTTGTATGAGCAGCAAGAGAGCATGAACAAGAGAGAGAAACTTAATACCGCGCGCGCCATGATAATTCCCGGTTGGGCTATTTTTAGTAACCGGATAGAGTTTAATTTCTGAAGTAGTTGAGCGCGCGCTTAGGTTCTATTCAAAAATTTTCGCTCATTTAGGTAAGAAAAATTCGTTTAATTCTTTCTATAATTTTTTCATGTATATTATCAATAGGAAATCATATGGCTTTCTCGTGGAATTTGGAATAAATGTGAAGTCGATCGTGGGATTTTAAAAAGCTCAAATCTTTGAAATCTAACTTGTTCAAATTTATGACGCACGGGAGTAGGGTTAGACGAAAATGAAACTGCATCCGGTTACTAAAAATAGCACAACCGGGAATTATCATGGCGCGCGCGGTATTAAGAAGTTTCCCTCTCTTATTTATGTTCTCTTGGTGAGCGAGAGAATGAGTGAACAACTGAGCAAATGAATGAACGAATAAATGAATGAATGAAAAAATGAGCAAATGGAAGAAAGAAAGAAAGAAAGAAAGAAAGAATAAGTGAGTAAATGAATGAATAAGTGAAGCAATGAATGAAATGAGGATGACTGACTGAATGAATGAATGAGTGAATGAATAAATGAAATCAGGAGTACTGACTGATTGACTGACTGACTGACTGACTTAATGGATGAATGGATGGATGGATGGATGGATGGAAAACTTAGTCAGTAAGTGAGTGAGTGAGTGAGTGAATGAATGAATGAATGGATAAATTAATGATCAACGATGATGATCAGATACCCATAGCTCCTAAATGTGACGATTAATCACATTAACACATAACGAGCGAAGTGAATAACCGGCTAAAGAACTAGAAGGAAAAAATAAAAATAACAATAAATAAATAAAGTATCCGATACTCCACATATCAGCCTTTTTGCCAAAATTTTTGCTACCGACGTAACATTTAATAATTGGCTCAAATGGCTTTGGCAGATGTTCCGGCTGTTCTTAAAATGGTTTTCATGGATATTCTGATAAAGTCAATAAGTTAAGCTTCATGTACACACAGTAACAGTAGATAGAGTGATCAAGCTACTCTGGTTATTATTTTCCTTGACTTATTTGCAGATTACGTCCACTCTAATCCTGATAAATTTGAAGACATATCTATTAATTTATATTCCATTTTCTCATGACGGAAGAAAAATGACCAATTAACGTCAACATTAAAACGTTTTTCTTTTGTCTAAAACGAGAAAACGAAGAAAAATATATACATTTTCTTAACTTTTTTCCCCATAACTTACGAATGACAGGAAACTCTCAAAAAAGTATGCGCTTTCAAATTGCGAAAATTAATTATTAGAGCGAATAATTCGTATACCGCAGTTTACATGATAATGCGTGAGCTTGGCTTATATTCTAATGAGCTGTTTGGAGTTGCATGAACAAGGAAAAAGTCCAAAACACCGTAAAAATGCATGTTAACTAAAGAAGTATGTCTAAAGTGATGTCCAGTGGACAGTGTTCTGAATCAGTTTTTGCAAAAATTCGATCAGTAAACCAGTGTGAGCAAAGCTAAGATTTGAACAGTTCTAGAAAACGTTTTTTTTTTTTTTTGATATCCTGAAATGATAACTGAAAAATGAAAATAAAACCATTTTAATTTCCCTTTACAAGTACATTTGGCAGTTAGTTGTGCTCTGCAGTTATTTTTATTGGTTTTCTCATGGTAGTACAGCTCATTATAATATATATAATAACTATTATATATATATACATATATATATATATAATATAACATATAACTATATAATAACTAATATATACACCTATTTCAAAAAAGGTTGTCACCGCTAAGAGCGATAGGCGATAGGTAATTGATTTCTAATTGATTTACATATGAATAGCCAAATATTTGATGGAAGAGTGTAAAGAAAGATTTAGGATGGCTTAATTAAGAAATCAATAGTGCTTTGCGGTCTTGGAATGACCTATTACCTATCGCCTATCGCTCTTAGCGGTGACAACCTTTTTTGAAATAGGTGTATAACTAATATATATAATAACTAAGCAGATGAATTATTTATATATATATAGTTTTTATATAGGGATGCCCCTGAGGGCCCGATTAGCGAAATCCGGGACATAAGGCCGGGGTGGGGCCGTCCTGGATTGATGTTAATCTGACCCTTAGCGATATGTATGTATGGCCCATAGCCAATGTAATAATTGTATTATCCCATAGGTTACGCTTCGCGCCCTATGCGGAATTGTATATGCATATAGTTGTTTTTTTAATAAACTGCATAATAATAATAATAATAATAATAATAATGCTTTATTCACCAAAACTCATAGTCTTCAAAAGGCTAAATACGTTTGATATAAATAGATAAAATTGACATTCAACAGTATATAAGTAATAAGATATTTACAAGTACAATTAGACAGTCAATTTTCGCAGTGTATTAATGTGCTGAGTTCCATAATGGACAGGATTTTAAAATAAAACTGTTCATCGCTCGTTTTGTTTTCATTACGGGGACACTATATGCAAGACCCCTGGCTTGAGATAGTTGTATTGTATCTGTTTGTGTAGACACCAGGGAGTAAACCATGCAATTTGTGACTTGGATGTTGTATTTTATTTAAGAACTGTTCACATAGGTACTGCAATCTTTTTTCCATGGTCGGCAGTTGGGCTATTTCCAAGGCTACAGCATATGCAACACATGGGTATACAATGTTCATAATTCGTCGCTGGATTGATTCTAGGTGTTCAACAAGGTAATGCGGTAGGGAGTAAAACCATGCTGGGCAGGCGTATTCCATAACCGAGCGGATACACGTAGTATAATCAATAAATGGAGCCCTAAACATTTTCGAATACGCCGAGATTAGCTCGGGGGTATGTGATTTAGCGAGCAGCAGTCTTTTGAATAGGCATCAGGTGTAATATCACCAGTTTCAGTTCATATTGACCAAAATTGTCAGTGGATGTTGGGTCAGCGGCAAGCTACGTTTTTAGGGAGAATGGGAACAACACAAACGTCAGCAAATTAAGGCTTGGGACCACACCCATTTGAGGGACACTGACAGGCTTCGTCTTATGACACGGAGACTAACGGTAGAAGCTTTGCATTTTTTTATTAAAATCATAGACTGTTTCTTAAATAAAGATGCTGGTGTAATGTCTGAATAGTATATAAACTTACTATAATAATAGACTAATCTCATTTTTTGAAAATTCAAATTAACGACGATTCAACTTCTTCAATTTATATATAGCGACTATGTGAACTGCCTTCTTGTGGTCTGATTTTCTAGCGATTAGGGGTCATCTGCTTTAATACTTTTCAAAGTGGGTGACCCCTGACCGGATGACAATCTGAGCTAGTTTCCATGCCACCGCTGACGTTCGTTTGTGTTCCGCATCCAACGCCAGGGGTCACATGGAAACGCTTTGTGGCAAATTTGAGTGATTATACACTTATTTGAAAGACGTTGTCGCGGTTCAGAGCAACAAGCGTCAGAAGCCAATGAAATACTGGATTTATGCCGGTAATATATAAATCAGACTTTTTTCTCTAGAACTGATTACAAAATTTGAACATTTTCACGTGCTTGTTAGTATATTGCACTCAATTCTGTTGATAACGTCCTGATTTGAAACATTACCAGCAACAAACCAGCATTCATTTCGGTCTTGGCTTGACGCTTGTTGCTTTGAACAGCGACAACGTTTTTTGAAATAAGTGTATATAAAAACTAAACGAACTTAAGACTTTACTCAATCCCTAAGAAGAAGGCTGAATAATAATATGTACAGTAACCCTGTAGAGGCAAGAGCCAGGATTCAAAACAAGGATTCAAAGCCAAAACAAAAAAGCGTCGGATGGACGTAATAATAACTGTACTAGGCTGCAGATTTCTTGTTTAAATCTAACTAATTAATAATGAAACTTACAACGAAAAAAGATGAATGCTACAAAAGAGTGTGGATATCAACAGGAACGAAGTCAACAAGACTGTAAGCATTTTATAAAAAGTTTTGTGCGATTTTTTCAGACGCTAAACCCAAAGTCAATGAAGTACATGTTAAGTACAGCATCTTCCTCTTCCATCTCCAAAGTAATATATATGCTTATCGCTAGTCCTCATTAGTCTGCATGTACTGTGAACTTTATATCCTCAGGGAAGGGAGGCTAGGGTTTGAAGAGGGTATGATATGCCAGTTATGCTAAGTGCAATCTATTGGTTCTTCACCATGTTCATTTTCGCCATCATCTCCATCACTTCACTAATGTTACGCATTCCATATACACTAGTATTTGAGGGGTATTCCTCATATTGTCCCGTTGCTTGATTCGATTGTTCATAATTGTAATACATTTGTTGTTGTTGTTGTTGTTGTTGCTGTTGTTGTGGTTGTGGTTGTTGCCACGCAATTGGTGGTGGGGGTGCTGTAGAAGGGTGTGGTGCAGTAGCAGATCCAGCGTACACTTTTGGTTTAGTGTTAGGTACTCGTACACCTCTTCCCTTGCTTGTGTAACTTTGTTCTGAAGATGCTGCAAATGATCCAGCATTTCCTGAAAAACCTGGAAGACAGTGAAGATGTGGTAATAAAGATGAAAGAATACAGTGTACACTTTGACTATACTACAAATTACATCAACAGGTCATGAGATACAAAAATTTACCATTGTGGATGGCAAACAAATGTGAAAGCCTCCAAAACGAAAGGATTTCAACCAGTCAAACTTGTCTTTTATTTGCCCTGATAACTTTACAGACTCATTTAACATGCCCAATAAAGATTACAGGTGTTTTTTGAAGCACCAATTAATTTCAATTTCTATGATTTTACAGGTAAATTTATGTATGCTCACGCTTTTCAATAACTTTTCCCATAAATTAACTCATAAAGTTATCAGGTCCTTTGAGAAACGGGCCCCAGTTGATCAAAAGACCCACTTGCTATTTCAGCAATATGACATAAATTTATACGTAACAAAAATTTGTTGAGGAGGAGGATGGGAGAGAAGCATTTTAGGTGTCCATTTCCTGAGTTAGTTTTTTTGGGGACCTGCTTTTTCTGCCCCTATGCTGTTTTTTGTCTTGAAGCCACTTTAATAACTTGTGTGGGTGAAAGAACAAAGGAAAATAGAGATGACAAAGGACAAGAACAAAAAATACACACAAACCTGGTCTGTTTCCCATTCCTCTTCCAAAAGGTACTTGTTGAGGCATGTTTGGTTGACGTACAAACTGGTTCGATGGTACACCTCTACCTCTTCCTCGACCACGCCCTATTGGCAATGCCCTGGCTCCTTCAAGACTTGAAGCAAATGACATCTGTTGATTGACTAGAGAAGCTTGCTCTTGCATTGGTCTTTGATCTTGTTGCCATGGTGATATGTTGTTATAAGAGGGTTCTGGCATTGACAGGCTTTCATATGTTGGTCCAGTTCTGTTATAAGTGTTGTAGGATTCTGCATTGCTGCCATAGCCACGCCCTAACAGCAGTGCAACAAAGAGAATTATAGTTCAATAGTTTCTCCTCAGAGAAAGATTAATTACAGGTACAATATTTACATATATTTGTTTCAAACAGAACATACCCATTGGTGGTCTTGCTGTGCTGTTATAGGAGGCTTCATCGTCATCATACTCATAGCTTGCATTGGAAGTTCTTCTACTACTATTATCATTTGTTGTTAAGACTGTGCCAAATGTTCCATCAGGTCTTTCTGGCATGTGGCGTGTAGTGAGGGTAACATTGTAATGAGGACAGAGAAAGTCTGCCATGCAATAGCTATAAAAAAACAAAGTAATTCAAATAAATATACAAAGTTGAAGTATGAATGAAAGACGCAGTGCTAGCGGAAGAGAAGGGCAATAGACTGTAGGGTCACTGCTTAGAAAGTTTCCTTGGTGGATTTTCTCTTCTAGCACTGGATCTTTAATTCGTACTTCACCTTCATTCTTTCTCAGTGTTACATGGTCTTTCACTGCAAACTAGATGTTCTATGGAGTATATAATGTCTCCTGTTTTGCGCATCCCACCATGACATGCACTGCCTCGTGCTCAACGACAAAAATCGATAGTGACTCACTCATCGCTACCCCTCTCCGTAGCCAATCCTTATGGAAAAAAGTTGATGATGATCTCATCAACATGACATTGTGATGATGATGATGATACATAGTGATTATGATGATAAGGATACATGTAAATGGATTGAAAAATCTTTTTTACAATTAATCATAGGACACTAGTAGTAATAACAAATGACATTACCAGTAGCGCTTCACTGTAGCAAGAGCACAGTATTTCACTTCTTCATTTTCATGCCAATCACATCTACAAAAACAACAATACTATACTATAATTCTTTTCATTAAATCTGTAGCTGGATAAGGATGTATAATAATAAACTTTCTGTGAATAAAATTGTCAATTATATATTTTTCATAGTCAGCCATTTTAATTGATGTAAATGAGGGTGTGCTCTTGACAACAGCCTCAGTGACTGTTTTAATAGATTTTTCATTTCTCTAGAGAAAAGAATTCTCTATACCAGTTTCATGATTTCTCAAACAAGTCCAGTTCATTATACAATTTCTGGACCAGTTTGAGAAGACATGAAAATTCATCAAATAGCTCACTTTAGCCTTTTTTATGGGCAGGGCTTTCAAAAGTATTTGAACTAGACAGTGAAGTTAATAAAGTAGGGGGCTGTGTCCATTAAAGGTCAAGTAAAAGATTAATTATATATTTTTTATAGTAGCTGGTGGTTAACTGCGAAGCAACTGCCGGAACTCCAGCGCCCGCCGGCTTATTTTGAAAGCCCTGATGGGCAGGTCTTCAATTCATCTTGACAGTCATTATGTTTTGAGTATTTTTACCTTGTTCCGAGCTCATAATCAAAGACTGTAGATGATATCAGATCTGTAGCTTGTGCTTTAGACACACTTTGACTGTCAACTTTTGAAATGTGTCCATATAGGTCACAAATGAGGCCCTCTACCTCATAGACCTTTTTGATTCTGTTTGGCATCCCTGAAAATTAATGAACATGAATGCAAATAGTTGAATGCTTTTTCAACTACATTTTGCAGATGTGTGGTTGTATCTCCTTGTTGAAGTGATCTAAGATATGGACTGCTTGCTCTCGACACCTTGCTAAGCTCTGTCAGTGCTTCATTTAACACTTCAAGTTGCACTGACTAAATGAAAGTTGAATAAACGTGACATGGTGTGAAAGAGGATGCTGCGTACGCTGACAAATTTTGTTCAAAATGATTGTTGACATCACCCATGTCAAGAAGAGGATGTGAAAGCAAGTGAAATGTTGTCCTAAATGTGACATCGTACTGTTGCCACAGTAATCACGCAGCAAACAATGTGATATATTTGTCACGCCACATCCTGATCTTGTGTCATGTCATGTTTGCTAAACCTGGGACTCTCTATTTGAATGGTTAAACTCTCTATTTGAAAGACAATGACAATAGATCTTTCAGTGCACAGCATTTTTTAATAGAATGGTCAACACAACACATCTTTGAGAGACCAACCAACAAACAATATTTCACAGTAGGAACTGCATACCTGCACTCATTGCTAACCAATCCAGACAGCCTTCAGTTTGTTTTGCTTCTGATGCCTAAAGATCATTTCAATAATGACAATCAAGACAGTGTATATCATATAGATCTAGGGAAGATTCCACAGGGTAGCAAGGGTTCCCACTTGGGAAGCAAGGGTGGCCGAGCGGTGAGAGCACCGGTCTGTCACCGCTGTGGTCCCTCGTTCAATCCCCGGACAGGGCATCACATGTGGCTTGAGTTTCTTGTTCGTTCTTTCCCTTGCTTCGAGGGTTTTTTCTCCGGGTTCTCCAGTTTTTCCTCCCTCAGTAAAAACGAACTAGTTTCGATCTAAGCTGTGCTCCGTGATCAGACATGAATCGTATGGTGGCTGCTACATGTATGTGTATGTAAATTTGTATGTAAATGTGTGATTGTTCAATTGTCTCGTAATGAAAGCGCCCTCGTAATTCAGCACTTGGCTGCGAGGAAGGGTGATGAGCTACCCTAAATCTATTTATTTTATTTATTCCACAGGGTTCTGCTAACACATATGTGGTAACAGTATACCCAAGTGGGATGTTTTAAGGGTGACGACAAGGTGACTTTTCTTGGGTATGGCTTGTTAGAGAATGCTTTTTGGGGTGCAAATGTCACCATCCAAGGCCCTTTTCAGGTAGTAGCTTTCCTGCACACTTGTGAGCTTCTGTATTTCCTACATTATGGGGGAAATGTGAGTCCTTTTTTTGTATTGCTTGTGGATGGTTGGTCTTTTAATGACCCCCACTGACCTTTTGGGTTCATCATTTGAATTGACTCACTAGGGCAGTATAAGTAGACGTTATTTGAAGATGTTATTTCATTTCAACAAGTCTGTGTATACTGCCCGGGGTGGGGGGTGGGGGAGGGGGGGGGGGGAGTGGTACTTTGGGATAAGAGTGACTGCCATTGTTGTTAGATTTCAGTATTACATATTACTCAGTTCTAATAAATAGTTAAACATTATTGTTAGCCCCTGGCCAAAACCTTAGAATACTCTGTCAGTGGTGTTTCTTGAAACATTTCACTGGAAGTTTAAAGCTTAGTGTCCATATATGTATGACCACTGAAAAATACATTCAGTGATATTGTAAAGCCCGGGGGGGGGGGGGGGGGTACTCCAATCATAAATGGACGGGGATGCTTGTCGTACCTTTTAGGGGTCAAACTACCAGAGACATAGCTGGTACCTTTTAGGGATTGTTTTGGGATAAATAAACTATCTAAAATAAGCATGAAAGGGATGATTTTGAGATCTGAATTGAATCTTCAAAGCACATCGATAACAAATGTTTCATTACTTTGATTCTTTATCATTGTTTTTGAATTGGTACCTTTTAGGGGTAGAAATGAATTGTTGCCACTCCCACTCAGGTACCTTTTAGGGGACATTTTCAAAATTTCCGACGGCGGAGCATCCACGTCCTCTTATATATAGGAGTCCCCCCTGGGTTGTAGAGATCATGTGGGAACCACACTAGCTAGCAATTGTAGCAAATATGGCATTCAAGATTGCGGAGATTCTATCTTGAAGCATTGCTGTGATCAATGAACACATTGTCTGACATCATAGTAATCATAAACCAAGCTGTTATTATAAGTACATTATACATTTACATCAGGTAGCATCGTAAAGAATACATACTCTGCAGTATACTGGTGGAAATATGTGATGACCGCTGGGATTTATAAAAGCCATGATATCAATAAATATACTATAATATGATTCATCTTGCTTTGCCAGACCAGACAATGGAATCTTGTGAGTTGTTTCACCTGGGAAGAAATCACAGATCTATGTCATTATACTAATCATCACTGAAGATTGCAAACAAAGAAAATTAGAATATAAAATTGATCTTGCTTACTTAAGTTCATGCAATCAAATCGGTGTCCAAGTGGAATATCACCTAATGAAAACATAGAGAATAATGGAAAAATGAACAAAAAAGGCCTGTTCAAATAAACCATGTGTTATAGCATCTTTGGAAGAATGCAGTTCTAACCATTTATTACTACATATATTCTACGTAAAGGCATGAGTTGTTACATAGAAGACTAACAGTGCTGACGTTCTTGGCTAGAAAGTTGCAGACTGGACAATCAAGGTAACCTTGTCTCACTCCATCCCCTAGCTATCCCTCTTTCAAGTTAGCATCACTACTAAGGCTTCGAGCAGATTTCGTATGAGTGTGAAAATGGCACCACACGGTCACGGCACGGTTATGGCAGGAATCTCAAATGTTTTTATAGATATCACGGCACTGACACGGTCACAGCAAGGCGCACTCCGTTTCACACTCATACGAAATCTTCTCTACTGGACAAAAGGACTACAGTAAATGTGAATATACATGTACCTGGTTTAATAAACTTATGCATTGTTCTTATTATGCCTCTGTTAATGGAAAATTCTGCAACGCCCAATTCACAGGGGAGTTGATGATCAGCGTCTGACTTAAATAATGACATGAATCCAACCATGTAGAACTTCTCATCACAAACCACTAAATAGAAAAGAAGTTTTAGAAATTTATGTACAACAACAACAACCAAAATAATATTCATTGTTTATTGTTGAGTTCCAGAAAATATCCATACCCCCACCAAGGAGGGATTTGTAAGTGGACCCCCCCCCCCCCCCCCCCCATTTTCTGGAACTTTCATATCTTCCATACAAACTCTGTAATTTTGTTCTTTTTCTTTTGTTCCTTTTCCAATTCTGACCGTGGAGGGGAAATCCATGGATATTTTCTGGAACTATACATTAAAGGAAAGTGAAAATGAGGGTCAGGAATAATATCATCAACTTACATTTTCCTGGTGGCCAAGCTGATTTCACTTCATCTCTTTGTTTTCTTCTTCTATTTTCATTCAGACTGGCAGTATCAACTCTTTGCTGGATTAGAAACAAATCACATTCTAAGGTATTTCTTTAGTTTCTGTTTTGGTCAAAACTTCTAATATTTTGACACATTCTTTGGCATAAATGTACAGAACTGACAAAATGTCGGAACTGTTGCAAATGCTTGAGCACTGAATGTAAAATTCAATATTCATATACCATTGTCTTCATGTTGTGCCATAACTTACTGATAACAATTGTCCTGTGCAGTCCCTACGATCATTCCGTGGTGGTCCATATTGCCTGTTGGCTTTAGCTTGTCTGGCCATTTCCTGGTAAACCTCCTTTTCATGTTCTGGTAATTCCTGGTATAAACACATAGTACAACCTCAAAATGCTATCAAAGTGGGTAATGTGATGTGAAAGCAACTTCATTTTGTGAATTCACAATGCACTGGAGTAGATTTCGTATGACTGGCAAGGTTACGGCAAGAATTTCGAATGTTTTTATAGAGAACCACTTAACTTCAGAATACCCGTCCACTTTTTTGAATAACAACAAAAGCTTTTGTATTCTTGTGTCGTTTTCAAAGAGTTCTGCTCTAGAATATATTATGGCTGTTGGACGGGTATTCTGAAGTTACTCCTAGACAACACAGCAATAACAGGGATGGCACATTCTGTTTCATACTGTCTCATACAAAATTTGTTCTGTGGGAACAAAACAATAAATGAGTCTGTAAATGAAGACGGTGTTCACTTTGTAAAATGACCTCTTAAAGAAAACTTTTTTTGACTAGTGACTAGCAATCTAAGTCTGCTGTCTGGGGTATGACAAATTCCCCCAAAAACAATCATTCATTCACCTTTGGGCCCCGAAGATGTTCAAAAGATAGCAGAATAGTTTAAGTAGATGTCTTGTCTTCGCCTTTCCCGCCATTAAGTATAAAACAACAAATTACGTCAAATGTTAGATAAAAGCCGTCTTCGCCTTTTCTAATGAGCATAAAATAACAAAATTACGCCAAATATTCGATAAAACCTAAGATACGCCTTAGTAATAATCAAAAACTATTATTGTTTTGTCTTCGTGTTTTCCGCTAAGTTATATTTTTATAAAAACACGTCAGATATAAGATATTAAAGAACGGGAAGAAGATGAAAGCGAGGTACAGTACGTGTAAAGTTTAACCACCGCTTACTTAGAAACCAAAAATCCAGCTGGAAGTCAATGCATTGACAAAAAGGAGACAAAAAGACAAAAACAAATATCCCGGTCACGATGAATCGCCATGCTTCGTTGCTTACCTTCCACCGTGGTCCTGCTATCTCCGCTAAACTTTGCATCCCATTCTCCAGAACAACTCCTTGTCGTTGAAGCTGAGGCTTCAAGGAAACCATGTAAAAGTAAAAAGCATTTTTAGGTTGGTTCTTATTCTTTTTGTTCGGCATTTTTAATTTGGAGATTGAGTCCCAGATAAAAATCGCACTTTCAGCATATGTGAGTCCAGACCCAGGCCTCTTTTTAAGCGGAGCATTGTAAAAAGAGGCCTGGGTCTGGACTAATGTCAGATAAAAATCGCACTTTCGCCAACTTTCGCCTCGTTCTGAAGAGGGAGCCCGTCATATATATGTACAGCGGACTATCCCATGAGAGCACGTTTTCAAGATGGCGGTAGGAGGTGCTGAAGAACATTTTGCTAAAAAGTTAGCAAATAACGATAAAATAATTCGTGATCGTGCTGTTAAAAGATTAAAGGCGTGGATAGGGAGTCGACCTACAACAGGCGCAGGTAAACGTGATAGTTACTTTAGTTTATGTTACAAAAAATTATATTTATACTTTGTTCCAAATCACGTTGCCAGGTGTGTTTTGTTGGATTTTGAGTTCAGAATACAGAGAGAATTTTTAAGAAACTATAGATTTAGGATGTATTTAGTGATTGAAATTAAGGAATGAAGTTTTAAGTGATTTCCTTGAGGTGCCCCTTAAATCAGCTGTGCAAAATTGGATTTGTATAAAACATTACATTGGTTATCATCTGTCCTTATTAATAAAGTTATGTTAATTCTGTGCTATGTTTTTATTAGGTTTTAGTGAATTAGAACTTCTTAAAATATGGAAAGGATTATTCTATTGTTTTTGGATGTCAGACAAACCTTTAATTCAGGTGAGTTCCAGTCTAAGGAGAGAAGGAGAGGGGAGGGAAGGAGAGAGGAGGGGAGTACTTGGTGAAGCAATGGTTGAATCAAAATTTATCTTCTTTTCTGTAGGAAGAACTTGCAGAAAATATATCTAAACTTCAGCACAGTTTTAAAAACATTGATTCAGGTATATGAATGTCCATACAGTAATAAGATTTTCTTACAGTTATTTTATAGGCCGAAAGTTATTAGAACTGATAATATCTTTATGTTTACTTCCAGCATTCACTTTTATTGTAACATTTTTCAAAACATTCCACAAAGAATGGCATGGGATTGATCGACTGAGATTAGATAAATTCTATATGGTAAGAAATTCAGTTATTGGATATTAATAGATATTTTTACATGGCCAAGATACTACATGTATGACTATTTTTTATTTTACAGTTAATAAGGATGTTTATAAAAGAAAATTTTGAGCTTTTGAACAGAAATAACTGGGAGTCAAGGTAATGTTTAATAGTCCTTTATGCCTCAACAATATTTCATCCACTGTGCATTTCAGAACAGCTGCTTGAATATAATCTCATGCTGGTCTTTTATTTCTAGCTTATGTATTAGATTGTCTACTATTTATAAAAATGGTCCACTTTGCCCTACCTTGGAGAGTGTAAGTATAGTAAATTATACAATTACAAAAGCAATATCTTTTCTATACTACTGATTAATGGTATAACTTGGAATGAACCCTTGATTTTCCAACACAAGGTACTAATAAGCATGACCCAATGAGCTAACTACAGTGTAGACAATGGTCTTTTCTAATGAGTATTGTTGAAACTGTACATGTATTAATGATTCTTGTCCATTTTAGGTACCTGATGGAATCAGGCTTCATCTTTGTAGCATATTTCTGCTTGAGCTTGAGACTATCAAGTGTGATGAGGTAAATAAGACCGTTTCATCATGTGACCCATATTTGATCCCATGCACACTCCTGAGAAAACTTTTAGAAATAGTCAACTGATGGGGTTTCAGATTGATACAGATTTTTGAAGGTGGTCTGGTCCGTATCTAGACCTGGACCCATGGGCTTATCCAAAAATATATTAAATAAAATGATCAAAAAGAGTTAGGTCAGGCTGGATGGGAAAATATTTTGCTCTCATTCATTTATATGGACCTTGGTGCACTCAGTCTGTAATTATGGCCATAACCTTGAGCCAAATAATTTTTGATCATTCTTGTAGTTTCACAAAGTTACAGTACTTACCTAGTAACATGACAAAATGGTTTGTTTGTTTTTTCATGAACCTCTAGATTCCACCTGAGGCTGTATTGACACTATTAGAACCATTCTTCTCTCTTGCTGCTGAAGTAAAAAGGTTAGTTTTGTAGAGGAGAAGTTGAAAATTTTCATTTTTTGTTTTCTGACAATTTCATTCCGTCTTTTACTTTTCAGCCAAGTTATTTCAAGAGCAATAAAAGAAGGAATTTTTGAAAAGTTGTTGGAGATAGACTCACGATTAGGAATGCAAAATGGAAATGATGATGAGGAAGAAGAAGAGGAGACAAAGGAAAACAAGATAACATTAAAGGTAATACATGTATATCAATTCTTCCTTTCTCTTCCTTCTTCTGCTGAAGGGACTACTGATATTAGTGCTTCACCCTATTTTAACCCTTTCGCTCCTACAGCGCCCGAAACCGGCCGTAAAAATTCTACTCGTCTAAAAAATTACTTCTTCCTAAAAAAGGACAACTCAAACTCAACTTTGGTACGAAAGTAAAGTCTAGTAAATGAGTCAAGTTTTGAAAATCAAACATTGTGAAACAACTGGCGATTTCTGCAGAAATTCGTCATTTCAAGGCAAGGAAAGGAAAAAATCACCATTTTGGGCTCAATTTTCATCGTTGAAAATCACACATTTTGGACCTCAATTTTTCTCAACAAATTATCCTTTCCTGCACACGAAACAGCATTAACAACCAAATTCAGTCCTAGTCTTGTGTTCTCATGGACTTTTCCTTTCACGGACACAGCTGCTGCTGATTCATTGTGGCCATTTTGCAAGCACGTGTTTTGGGACTTTTACAACCTAAATGCATTCTGGGTAATTCAGCTCCTACGCGACAGCCACAGCCCTTCCCTCCATCTTTTATAGTTTTTAGTAAAGTCTCGAGCCCCCTCGGAATTCTGCCCAAATTTCGCGCTTGCTGTGTTCCTTAATCGTCACAACTCCCAAAAAATGCCATGGCAGGTCCGAGAAATTGCCCTTGAACGAGCTTCAAAGCACACTTCGTCTTGGCGCCACTCAAAATTCACCCAGTCAAAGCTACGAGCCAAAATGCCTACGAAGTGTTACACCTTGACGAATTCTTATGGCAAGTAAGCTCTCTGCTACTTCCAGGCTTAATGATGCCCAGCCAGTAGGAACCACAGGCGAAAAAAGGCTCGAAAATTCACAGAAATCCAAGTTTTCTGGACTTTCAAATGCCACCATGACTCGACCAAAAACGCGACCGCTTCAAACTGGTTTCAACCGGTTAACTTGAGCCCTCAATAGTACAAAACAGCAGAAGTTTCTATGGTTACTCCAGTAAGCAGGCGAAAAAATACACAAATTGATTATGACCTCAAAATCGCGTAAAAACCTCAAAAATCCCCAGTAGCGAAAGAGTTAACTTGTTTTATATAGTATGACTAAAATTATTGTTCTTTTTTTTCTTTGACAGATAAATTTACAATTAATAGCAGACAAACTTTTCACCTTGGCCAGTAGAAGAGACATTTTAGGAAGGAATAGAAACATGCTTTATCTTTACATCAAAAAGTAAGCAAAATGTACTAACTCATTACTCATGTCTTAGACTACCATTAATATTGATTATATTTTTGTTTTTAACAGGTTTAAAAAGTCTGCTTCAGGTAAATTTTTTTTCTCACCAAGTACTCATCATCATCACTATCACCATCCTTTGTAACTCCACCAGTATCACTATCATCATTTTTCATTGGCGTCATGATAAATAATCACCATCATGATTTTTTCTTCATCATCACCACTATCTATCGCCATCTTTTTCATGGGTGATAACCTTAGTAAGGGACAACCAAGTGTCATGTTGTATTTACATGTACATCTTCCCATAATTTGGTGAATTTGTAGACAAAATATATACCACCATCTAAAATGATATGGAGCTTTAATTTACTCCAATCATTGCCAATATTATACTCAAAGAAATCTTTGAATTTTGAAGAAACCACAGAAACAGCAGAAGCTACAGGAAAAAGAAAATTGGAAGACAAAGAAGATGAGAAAGATGTCAGCTCAAAGAAAAAGAGGAAAAAGAAGACAAAAACTATTGAAGCTGAAGCTGAAGAAACTGAAAAAGATGATGAAGTTATTTTGAATTTAAATGAAACAGGAAGTAAGAAAAAAAGAAAGAAAAAATCTGCAAAACTTGATGAAAATCAGAATGAAGAAAGTACAGTTATGACAAAAAAGAAAAAGAAATCAGCAAAGGACAGTAAATGTTCTGCAGAAAATGGAGACATAAATGGTATTGACCACTCAGAAGAAGATGAAAAACAAAAAGACAAACAAAACAATTTACTCCATAACCAAACACTGCAAGAAAACCAAGAAGACAGACAGATTTCTACAGATCAAGTTGATGAAGAAGCAGTTGAGAGGGCTCTGAAAGAAATACGACAAAAAACAACAGCTAAAGAACAAACTCCCTCTAAAGGAAAAAAGAGTAAAAGAAAAATTGAAAATGAATTGACTCCTTATGCCTTTGCAACTTTTAAAAAAACTAAGACACCACCAGCATATGTAAAGAAACCAAAGCCTCAAACTGAGCCAAAGAAGTTGAAAGATACAAAGGTACAAATGTGTAGAGCAGCTAAATTGACTCTTGAAACATGAAACATGGTTCTAAAAGTCCTTTAACAGTCCTTTGCTGCTTGATCTGTTGCCTGCTATTTCAGACGTTGAGCTGTTCAAAGTGTGGTTAATATGTTCTCAAGTTCTGTTTTTCTGTTCAACAGCTGTCAACCCCAAAATCAGCTCCTCACCCCTCAAGAAAGAAAGTAACCATAGCACTGTCTAAAAATGCAGCACAGACTCCATCAGGTAAATATCGATATACACTAGTACAAAATATTGACTCATCACAGAGGCAGATTTATGGGAGAGGTGCAGGGGGTGGTAATCCCTCCTAAAACAGCTTTCAACCCTTTTCTTCTTGACATTTTTCTAAAATATCCTCTGTATACTCAAGACAGTTTACCATTTCTGTAACTCTGTACCCCTCCTGAATGACAATCTTGCATCTGCCTTGCATCATGACTTGATTACTGTGAGGTGGTTACAGCAGGGGCCACGGAGCGGCATTTTATTTGGGGGGGGCTGACGAGGAGGGTTCGGGGGCATGCATGCATCTTTGATTCTTAAGAGAATAATCAGAGTGTGAATGCTTTAGGAGGAGCTGCAGTATTGTATGTAAAAACTGGAAACTGTCCTGAGGGTCCTGACCAGAAGACATTTTGGAAAAGTGTTGAAAAGAAAATGGCCCAAAGTCATCTCAGGAGGGGGTGTGCATTCCTACCACCCCTCCCCAAATTCTGATCTGATAATTCAAACTAGAGTAATAAGAATCTTTTTCAAACAAATGTTTTCCTTACAATCTTCAGATTATGCCAAGAGTGTCAATGAGAGTCCATCAATTCCATTTGATTCAAGTCGTAGCCCAGCATTTGGCCTGCTGAAATCCAAGCCATCAAAACAGAGAAAAACAACGCCCAAGAAATTCACACCTACTAAACGATCTAAAGCTGTAGATTTCTTTTAGAATTCTGAAATCTTTCTGATGTATTCTCCAAGTTATCAGAGAAAATGGTCTAAATAGCTTACACTACAACTATGATGTAACTCATTTTATATTATTATATCTATTAAATGTCAGTAATGTGCAACTTCATTCATAAGAATAAATTTCATTTTGCTCAATGATTTGTAGATTCTCTGACCTTGGCCTGCTGCAAGCAGTCACTTCTTTGCTTAGAGCAGATTCTGCATCACTGTGAAATGGACAGTGCTGTGCCGTGACTGTGTCGGTACTGTGATGTCTATAAAAAATGTTCGAAATTCCTGCTGTGACCATGTTGTGCCATGACAGTGCTGTTTTCACAGTCATACAAATCTGCTTAACTTGTGTGTCACTGACTAAATTTCAAGAAATTTTAAACAAATTGCATGACAGAGAAAATTGAGTGTAAACATTTTTGAGGCAAGACAAGAGCCTTGTTAATGTACTCAAAACTTTGAAATTTTCTAAACATTGAATTATCACAACTGACACTAACGACAAAGGTGTTGAACAAAGCACAGGAGTTTTGAACAAAGGTTCTTATATCAGGCATTTGAACAAATTTCTAGTATCAATATTTTATCATTCCCCAGAGCCTTAGTCCAGTCCCAGACTCTCTTTCTTGCCGCTCCAGGACTCGCGGAGAAAGAGAGTCCAGTATAACTTGCATGCGCATGTGCAAAATGAGCCAATCAATTGATTAATTAGTATTTTGCGAGCTTGCAATATGCAAATGTAAGTGTTTGGTAGCAGTGGTAGTGATGCGTATCGAAAAATTCACAAATACGTCTTTCACAACTGTCCATCCGTAAATGGCCTGTAACTGCTCAAACTTTGGTAAAAGATTATAGTTGCTTTTTCCAAGTGCATAGCTCACTGAATCAACAAATGGCTTTCCGAAATGAGACTGATATCGTGTATACAAAACACTTTCTTCTTCAGCCATCTTGAATCATTAGATGCCTTTAGGATTTGTAACCACGCGATCACCACATGAATGTGGTGATCGCGTGGTCACTAAGCTGACATGCGCATGCAAGTTATACTGGACTCTCTTTCTCTGCGAGTCCTGGAGCGGCAAGAAAGAGAGTCTGGGACTGGACTACCAGAGCCTTACAAAACCTTTATTCAAGTGCATTGGATGTAATTAGTTATTTGATTTTCGAAATATAATTGCAAACTTGGTAAATCCATGAAGCAAGTTAGAGTGTCAAATCTAGCTGGCCTGACCTTGTCATGTCAATGTTGATGAAGAGGGGAGGGGAGGGTAAGGACAGCATTGATAACATCCCTTTTATCCTTACTATAATTATCTCATGAAGCAATTGAATCCTGTTCTTGTAAAAACCGTCTTCTAATATCCAACGACTGCTTGAAAAGATTCATATCCATTCCATCAATACATGTTGCTATTCTTGCTTTCAATACCACAGGTATCCCAGGCAGAGAAATCAGTTCGCCAATAAAGTTGTACATTGATCCTTTGGTAAATGCCAATGGCTCCACAAATGTTGTATCTACTGTTAGTTCATTACTACCTTCTTTGATTTTAGCTTGGCTGTTTCTTATGTCGTGAAAAATGATTCTGAAAAGCAAGAAATATGAACCACTTTTTAAGGAAACTTTTCAATGAAATCAAAATCCCATTTCTGGCATTCAAGAAGACAGCTAGCCTAAACATATCTAAGAGAAAGTTTACAAACCTTCCCCACGTTCTGACAGATTTGCCAATAGAGTTGTTACCAATTTTTAAAACCTCTTCCAAAGAGAGAATTTCTCCGCTTGAAATGCCCGCCATTTTGAATGTTGTGATTCCCTGGTACCGAGTCTTGAGCACAGGGATCCCATTCAAGTTGACACTACTGACACGTGAACAACTTGACAAAAGAAGAATAATAATATTGAGGTAAAATAAATTGAATTTGACTCTTAATGTTACAATTAAGCGAATTAGTGATAAATGTACAACTTAGATAATCCATCTGACTGTAATTACCACTTACTACCACTTGATTATTTGCCATTGTTCTCAACTGTTTAATAAATATATTTTCCTGTTTTCCCAGGAATACTAGTGCTTCACCATGGACAAAATTCTACAAGGAATTGTGAAGTTTCGTAATACTGTTAGACCAAGTCTTTTGCCAACACTGAAAAAAGTTGCCATCAAGGCCAAAGTATGTCATATACTTTATAATGTTATTATATGCTAATGAAACATGCATGCCTCATGAGAGACAGAGAAATGAAATCTATGATACAAGTAAGACTTAAACCCACAACCCTCTGGGTACATGTCCAACGTGCTCTACTAACTGAGCTATGGCATAGCTGCCTACCCTCCCGGATAATCCCATAGCTGCCAACCCTCCTAGATAATCTGGGAGTCTCCAGATTTTGGGCCCCATCTACCGGTCTCCCGGATAAAGACCTAAATTTCCTGGATAATCGCTTGAATCCTAAAATCGTGGCCATTTTAACTATAATATTGTCTATCTTTCTTGAGATATCATCTTCAAGGTAGGAAAATCGACCTTGGAGATAGCGCAGTGTAGCTTCGAGTATGTTTTGTTACACTTTGAGTCTCCCCCCCCCCCCACTGAGCGTGAAAATCGACCCAATTCTAAGGAAAAAAGTGTTGATCTCCAGATACGAAAGCCTTGGGGGTTGGCAGCTATGTATGGAGCCAGATAGAGTATGTCTGACATTTGTGTGGTAGAGATACAAATATCTTGGGCTACAGTACTTAACAGATCCAGGGAGTTTGAAGAGGTCCACAAACCCCCCCCCCCCCCCCCCCCCCATTTGAAGATTTGATTTTTTTAGTGTACCCCCCCCTCCCCCCCCCCCCCCCTTGAGAAATCCTGGATCACTTAAATAAAGTAGAATTAAAGAAAGCCATGTGGCATTTAAATTTTCTCTTCTTGTTTCTATAGCCAGAAGTATTGATGATCACGTGTGTCGACAGTCGTTTAATGCCTGGTAGTTACACTTCATCAATTCCTGGCCAAATGTTCATTGTTCGAAATGTTGGTAATCTTTTCCCTCATGCAAGACTGTTTGGCTCACAAGTTGCCTCCTCTGCTGAACCTGCTGCTTTAGAATTAGCTGTCATCAACTATGGCATCAAACATGTTGCAGTATGTGGACACTCTGACTGCAAGGTGATTCACTAAATAGCATTTAAAAAGTACTAGCAAGCAAAGTGTACTTTTGTAGGGAACAGGGGCAGATTAAGGGTTTTTCCTTCAGGAGGTGAGGGGGTGGCAGATCAAGGGTTATAATTCTGGAGGGGAGGAGACGGGGAGTGGAGCAGTATTATATAAATCAGAACTATTCACAGAGAGGATTCAAAGGATGTTTTAAAATCTGACTTATTGCAAATGGTTCTCAATAGAGTTTGGCAACTGGCAGAAATCTGCTTTTGAGGTGATGAATTTGAAAATTTTGACATTTTTTATATAATTTTATCCAATTTTATTGACGATTTTACATCTTTTGACCCACCTGTAAAGCGCTGTTGAACCTTGGGGAATTAGTGCTATATGAAATGACAATTATTATTATGAATGTAGCTGCCTGTTCTAGTTTTAAGTTTGACTTTGGTCATTAAGGGTACTTTCCATTTAGTGGAACCAACCAGCCAGAACAGCCTGATTTCTTATTAGGACTGATTCCAACCAGAGCTAGGAATTGGCATGTACCATTTAAGAACTGGCCGTTCTGGCTGGTTGGTACCACTAAATGGAAAACACCCTAAGTGTTATCTGTTAGAGCTTCCACTGAGACTCCTGTCATAGAAAGAGCTAGATGACTATAATCTAAATCATGACTGTTGTTTCTCATTATTCACAATACGTTTATTTTCTAATTTTTCTGCTAGGCCATGGAGGGATTATACAACACAACCAATTCCTCAACAGTAGACAACAGCTCCATGATCACAAGCTGGATAACAACTCATGGGAAGTCATCCCTGACAAAGTTAGATCAGCTGATTGTTGGTGACAATCAACCAGTTAAACTCATATTTAATGAAGAAAATGATACAGAGAGATTTGAAGCTACAATTGATGACAAACTGAGCATTGTTGATAAGCTTTCCCAGGTATGACCTAAAAATTATCATTATTAATTATTATTATTATTATTATTATTATTATTATTATTATTATTATTATTATTATTATTATTATTATTATTATTATTATTATTATTATTACCCAGTAACACTGTAAGGCCCTTTTCTTTCCTAAATTCCTATAGTCTCACCACAGGATTCCCAAGCTCTCTATGAGAGGTGAATATTACAAAGCTTTGTACATGTTGTATGTTTTCTCCTTCTTAGTAGTGGAAAGAGAACTCAGAAAAAAATTGACGAAATGGCCTAAAATCGCTACCAGAGAATATCAATAACACAAGAAGCACTGTATAAACGTTAGAGTTAATTTCCTTTATTATTCACGGAGTAATATAGCAGAACCTAGACTCCCATACAACATGTACAAAGCTTTGTAATATCCGCCTCTCATAGAGAGCTTGGGCCTCCTGTGGTCTCACTGCAGTAAAGTATTATCTCAATGCACAACACAGTTCAATGAAACTAAACACAGCTGCAAGCGAGAACCACCTTTTTTGGCTAATTCTGAAGATACTGTAACACTTTTCCCCCTTGAATGACCATTGAACAATAGGCTGGAGTATACAAGATGCAGTAAGTGATTTGAAAACCCCAGCCTCAACTTGAGTCTACTGTTATGTGGTTAGTAGAGGAGTTTGCATTTGCATGAACATGAGTGTGCTATTAATAGTCAGAGTACACTGGTGTGAGCATGAAATGGACCATGCAGTGCAGTGACCATGTCAGTGCTGTGTTGTCTAGAAACATTTGAAATTCCTGCTATATCCATGCCAATAGCATATTTATCCACTACAAATCACTTTTCCATTACAATATACACAGTTCTGTTATGCGCCGTTTTCAAAAGAGATTTATAATTTACACAAGAACTAAATTTCTACCGTTTGTTTTACGTGTAGCCATGAATTTTAATAACCCTCACATCGCGTGCTGGGGTATTCTGCAGTGCTCCCTAACTGTGCCACTTTCACAGTCATATGAAAACAGCCTGGGGCTTTGTCAAGCTTTTGGTTCTATGTCCTCATTGAAGCTCATTGAAAAACTCATCGAAAATAGCCGCTAATTTAGTTGAAGAAAGATGCGAAAAAACTACCGGCTGACCTGGAAGTGACGTCAGGAAACCGGCTAGCTAAACCTAATTTTTTATATGTTTTCTTTTGTACCTTCAGATCAACGTATTACAGCAACTTCATAATATTGGTTCTTACAGTTTTGTACGAGAGCAACTACGAGCCAAGGAACTCAATCTTCACGCGCTATGGTTTGATATCGCTAATGGAGAAATGCACATGTTTTCAAGAGAAAAGGGAACATTTGAAATGGTTAATGAAGACACTATCGCTACGATATTCAAGAACGTTTAGTAGCAAGAATGTAAAATACGTGAAAAAGGGAACATTTGAAATGGCTAATGAAGATACTTTTACTATGATATTCAAGCAACTTTAGTAACAAGAATGTTAAATGCGTGAGTGATTGAAAATATGGTTGTGTTCCACTTTTGACACTCAAACGAAATTTAAACAGAAATACAAAATAAATTCGTAAAACTGCGTCCAAATTACAACGTGCGTGCAACGAAGCCCTATTTTACTTGAGATTTTAAATTGATGTTGAAAGGGTGCGTCTTAATTGGATTCTCTATAACTTAGTATGTAGTTGATCTCGTGGATCTCGTATTTGAGACAGACAAATAAGCTTACTGGCTGTGCCGAAGGACGACCTCCGTTAGGTGTTAAGCGTCGTTAAAGAGCGCGCGAGGAAAGCGCGCACAATAATCGCCAAGTATATTAAACACGATGTAACATTGCATGCAACAGCGTTACATGGTGTGACCTCGTTCCCTTTTCAAATTCACCTTCCCGGAATTTCCTGGAATCAAGTTCTTTACGATTTTGGGCGCGAAAGCGAGGTCAAAAATGAAGAAATGGTAGCATTTTATTGGGAACTCTAGCTTCCATTTATATGGGAATAACGTTGATTATGTCAAATCAGAAAATACATTAGAACGCCAGTATACGTAGATACACTAGGCTTCGCTTCTCGTCTGAGTTAGGTAGAATTTGAGCCGTTCTTGTCTGATCTACACGCCTGGGGTCGAGTGCTTGGAATGATTTTTGGGGGAGGTACCATGGTAACCGGTTAGAGTTTCCTCTACCAAGCACCCTTGGTTGATCTTTTATGGTGAGCATGAGTGGCCCGGTTGCTATGGTTACCTTGCATGGGCGTGGTCCATCGCGGCCCGCGCACGCCCTGGTACCTAATCCTAAGCTAATTATTTGTCGATGAGTTTTTATATGAAAATAATAGCGTTGAATATGTCAAATCAGAAGTCAACTAGGTACAGTCGTTTTCAGTGTATTAATGGCCTGCTTTCTGTTTTTGTCCCCTGACCTCGCTTAATGGTAATGATTTCTGGGAAATTCCAGGAAGGTGAATTACAAGTAAGCTGCAACGTCTTATTGCTGGCAATGTAGAAAAAGGCATCGCTTCATTAGGTCAAGCATTAACGACAAAAGCAAGAAAACGTTTATTTTCTCATACTTCAACAGATGCAATCTGTTTTGCGTGGCAAAATTAGAAGTACATCCGACTTATGTACCGTTTGCGGTAATGTCACGCAGGGCTGGTCTTTTCCAACTCTTTACTCGTTTTAATAGTTTCCCAGGCAGTCGGGAATAAACTCAACAAAATGAGTACCATTGGACGTTAAGTTATTGTCTTTGGAACTAAAATCAGACAAAAAAGCAATGATTCTCTCGGTGTTTATCCGTTCAAGCTTATTTATTGTTTCTTTGCGCTTAACATTACAATTCTACTAACATAACCTTTAGGTTTATAGCATGTATAGGCGTGCCCTAAAACCATTATACGCACTGGTATTTGACCTCTATGTACTTAAATGTACCAAAGCAAGGATCTCCATAAACTCCATTGCTTGCGAACAAGCTGCAAGAGTTATGACCGCTACATACATTTCTAATACGGTTGTTGGCAAAAGACGAGGTACACGAGGTTGTACGGATAGACGAGTGTGGACATCTACGTCGTCCGGTTGTGCGCCCATAGTTGGCGTAGAGTATCTTCATGATCTTGCCTTTGGGGCATCGAATAACACCTCTTTGGTGCTCGCATAGTATGAATGTCCCTAAAGACAATGATTTTATGCTTAGATTTTAATTGGATTTTGCGTTGAAATTGGCCGGGATACCATGCACTTTGATGATTTGTATTTCTCTTCTTTGTGTTTTTCTTTTCTTTTCTCTTTGTTTTTTAATGTGTTTATGTGTTTATTTGTTTGTTTGTTTGTTTGTTTGTTTGTTTGTTTGTTTGTTTGTTTGTTTGTTTGTTTAGTTGGTTGGTTGGTTGGTTGGTTGGTTGGTTGGTTGGTTGGTTGGTTGGTTGGTTGGTTGGTTGGTGGGTTGGTTGGTACGGTTTTTGGGGGATTGATGTATTTCTGACTATTCGAGATGACGGAATAGCGGTATTGTCTCATGGTCTCTTATTGAGAGTTCTTCGCCCACCTATAGCTCTTCACCTAGCTTTCTTAGACTGAGAGGGGCGGGGCAGGGTAGTCACTGGAAGACTCATTAATTTAAAAACATTCATACATTCAAAAGTGTTGGAAAAACAAAAGATCGATAAAAATGTCTGTAAGGGATCCATTTGACTTACTCGTTTTTGGCTTGCCGCCTAAAACTGAAAACGAAGAGAAAGAAAAATGTCAAAAGAAAATCACGGCAGATTGTAAAATAATTAAATAAAAAACAGGTGGGCATTGAGTACAATAAAGGAAGAGCACTGAACAATGATTTTTTTTGAAAACAAATTCTCAGCCAAAATTGTTGATTGTGATACTCACAGGTTGAACAAAACCTGTGACAAAAATTGAAACATCTGACATGAACACCTCTCTTTTGTTCATCATCCTCGTCTTGCAGTTCTAAGAAAGAAAAACAACTGATGAAATAATGATAACAAAAATTGCTAGGGGAAAATTACTGGTAGTTCTCCCTGAAATTGTAGAATATTCAGAAACTAGCCTCAAAATTTTCGCCAACAGTGACTTCAGGTTCAACAGTCAAAAAAAAACTAGGGCAGAAATAGGTGATAAGATGGGATGGGATAGCATGGGGACGGCACGTGAACAGCACGGGGACGGCACAGGGACGACACGCGCGGAATGGCAGAGCAGAGAAGAGCACCGCACAGCATGAAATGGCATCGGTCCTAGTGCTAGGATGATCCTAGTGCTATGTTGATACTGACATTAAGACATAGAAATAAAGTTTTTATGTAAAGTATAATTTGGTTAGGAAAGTCATTTATAAATCTCAGTTACCTTGTTTAGCCTGTACAACCACAAAGGCAGCCAGGAGAAGA
Source organism: Telmatactis stephensoni (assembly GCA_029948255.1). Classification (NCBI taxonomy): domain Eukaryota; kingdom Metazoa; phylum Cnidaria; class Anthozoa; order Actiniaria; family Isophelliidae; genus Telmatactis; species Telmatactis stephensoni. The sequence goes on from JALIZF010001201.1 coordinate 90,202, forward strand.
GCAACCTGGTAGAATTTCATAGCTTTTCTTCTTTCTTGTCTCAACGGAACTTATAAACTGTTTTAGTAACACAAATTATCATATATTGTGTGATAATTATAAATTTTGTTTGAAATTATAAAATATATGAAAAAGAACATGCACACGTTTATTTATCTCTATATTCATTAGCTTATTTTAATTCCTTGCCGTATAGTTTCTTTTCACCTGTAATTTATTAGAAACAAAAAGGCTGGGGGCTAGCGAGAAACTTTTCAGTTAAGTTAACCCTCAGTGCATGCTCAGGCTCTCATAAAATCTTGTTCAGTAATAATGTTTTGCTTACAAAAGATATATTATAGAAATATCATTGTAAAATAAGTAATAACTTCAAAGAGCAATAGAGACAAACTCAAACTGAAACTCAAAAATGAAATGGGGGAACTATCCACCACCGACCACTCGACTCGTGGGTATTTCAACTGAAGAGATACTTTGAACAATGGCTTGAACCTTATATAGATCATCTATAGATGAAATTAGCTCCCTGGTTCTTGGTTTACTCACACGACTAACAAAGAGTGCGATAAAACAACTCGATACAGAAATTTTCCAATGTGAGCGCACCTGTCGTTGTTTCGCGTTTTAGAATGTTGTGAACACTTTCTTCGGGGCAGTTTTGAACACTATATTTAGTACTGGACATTCATGATCACTTGCCTTGTTATCTCCTGAAATGCTTAACCAAAGAAGAACTGAACAACTTAGCAGCTGATGTGTTATATCATACGCTTCGAAGACGCAACTGCTTCGTTATCCGTAAAGCTCTACATTTAGTGGTGATCTATTAAAACATGAAAAATCGTGTTTTATACATCGATCATATATTAGGCACACATAATTAGAACGACACAATAGCATCATCGATTCTTTTTAGGATGAATTTTCCGCATCCCGCGCGCCGTTATTTGTTTCACTGTCTGCTTCTCTTGTTATTGAATTCTGGATGCGAATAAAGGATCCTTGTTTTGAGAACACTCTAGGTGGTAAAGCGGCACATTTAAGGTGGCTCAATATAATTTTTATTGACAATGCTACAATGCTTCCATTTTTCACTTCACGAATTGAGCAACTTACTCTTGACCAACCAAAACGGGTTTTACACCAGTTATTGGACTTGAATGGCTAAAATCAATTTTTCTAAAATATCTCTCGAACTCGAGCAGCTCTAGACAAGGGACTACATGGCCAATAAACTACACACTAAGGCAAAGAAATCAAGGTACAATCCAAAAAAATTTATCAAACCGTTTTTGAATAAATTACAAACAATTCAAAAAATGAAATTTATTGATTAGCTTATTAAGTGATAAGCTTACCCCAGTTCAATCACAACAATTTTCCTGTCAGTAGATAAACTGACTTCAAGGTTTTGTTTTTTGTCAGTTTCAGTGTAATTGGTGTTACCATGGCAACGATATGAAAATAAGGCTGAAATCAGTTTTTCTGAAATATCTCTTGATTTCAAAAAATTCTTGGCACCCAAATACTATGTCTAACAAAGAACATACCAAGGTAAAGTAGATAACATAGAATTAAAACTCTTTGATTGAAGTGATTTGGAATAAAGCGGGACCGGAAATTGGCAAATTCGCATTATTTATGTTTTCGCGAATTATTCGAAAACGGCTTAATTGATGAATTTTTTTGAATTGTACGTTAATTTCTTTGCCTTAGTGTGTAGTTTGTTGCCCATATAGTCCCTTGTCTAGAGCTGCTCGAGTTCGAAAGATTTTTTAGAAAAAATGATTTTAGCCATCTTTGTTTACTGTCGCTATGGCAACACAAATCGAAGTGAAATAGACAAAAATATAAACTTTGATTTAAGTCCAATAACTAGTGTAAAACCCGTTTTGGTTGGTCAAGAGTAAGTTGCTCAATTCGTGGGATGAAAAACGGAAGCGTGGTAAATAAAAAACTATATCGAGCCACCTTAGTCTTTCAAACAATTACCAATCTGCATCTTTTGCTGATATTATGTCTTGCGTTTCTGTAATTTTAATGAACTTTTGAATATGAAAGTTTCAAACAATTGTTTAGAACGTTTTACGAGGGATTTAAAGTCAAAATTTATGAAAATTTAGTCGGATTATTGGAAAAGTGAGTTGTCCGATCTGCCTTATTAAATTGTCCCTTGATTTTGAGAATATTTAAATTTGGTTGAAGATTTTAATTATCGTAGTGCAGTCACGAAATTAAGAATCTCTGCACATAATTTACTGATGGATTCTGGTCGACGTTACTAAAGGATCCTTTAATTAATCGAACTAATTGTAATTTATGCAATCTCAATCTTAATTGTACTGAGGCGATGAATTTCATTATTTCTCTGAATATTAACATATTAATATTGAGACAGCAAGGTATACCTTTTTATGTAATTATAAACAGTTGTACTATAATATTAATGGTAATTTTAAGAAATTTGATAAAAGATCCATATTTATATATATATATATATATATATTATCTATGAATGATAATTCCATTTTATATATTACGTCTTGTTTTTATTACAAAATCCTAAAGATTGTTAAAAATAATTGTATTTAGAAATCAGTTCATTTTGTAATAAATTGTTAGTATGCAAAACGATGTATCTTATGGTATAAGTCTAATAAATCATCTATTCTTGGTTTGCACTGACGTCATCATAAATTTTTTCGGGCTTAATATAGAATATTTTTGAATAAAATGTCTTGCATCTAAAAAAGCAGTTGAAGGTTTGTATCTATACGAAATTTTTAGTCATAAGAATATTTTGATAACGAGATACGAGCGATCAAATATCTTCATTGTTTGGTGTGAAATGTATGGGTCCGCCATCTTGGTGCACAACCTTTGTACACCAACATGGCGGACAGTAACACGAAGGACCAAAATCACGTTAATATCACTATAATTCGTGTTTTCTATTCAGATATTCACCAAATCAAACTTATTTATCACTTACAAAGTTAAAGTTGTATGATTTGAATCACATTTGCCTATATTTCTGCGTCTTTACGATATACGTGACAGTGTTGCGTGACAGAAATTGACTCGCAATAAATCGAAAACCATTCATCGAAAGAACTCAGTTTTTTTGTGTGAGGACTTTTCTTAATGATATAAATAAAATATCTAGGAAACAGTTTCGTGTGATGAATAGTTTAGATTTTAGCTTTTCGATGACGTCACATGCAAACCAAGAATAAGGAGTTAAACACAGCTAGAACTGAAAAGGACTCAAAATTCAGAACCTATATCTATAAAAAGCTATTTCTTTTTCTTTCTTTTTTTTTCAACTAGCTCAGTGAGGCTCTACCCTTCATTCCACAGTCTTCATGATAAATGGAATAAAAGTAGAACATGTCGGATTATACAGGAAATTTTAAGTACTTCTCAAAAACCGAGAGGCATATGATTTTTATAGTCTCTTCATTTGTACTCAGTTATCTGTTGAAATTGTTCTGTCCTTTCCGGATCCGTATTAGAGGAAGGCCTAAATCAAAGCTACTTCTTTTTGCTATTTGCATTTTTGTCAGATAACCGATAGGACGTGGAGCCAAAAGTGTGGAAGAGGAGAAGGAAAAGGAGGAGGAGATCACTTTTATAATCAAAGATGCTCTAGAAGTATAATACATTTCATCATCATTTATATCTATTGAGCGAGTTCAAAAATACCGGCTTTATAATTATTTCCTTGTGTAGTTTTCCTGTTTGAGCAAGAGGCCATAATACTAACAATAGTATTCAGTGATAAGTCGGTCGATGAATCGTGAGTTGGATTTAATTAGAGGATATCTGGAACTCTAATGTTGATTTCAAAAATGCAAGTTTCAAATCCAATATTAAATGAATTGAAATTTGCCATAATGAAATAAATATTCCATGTTTTTGGGTTATTTTGAGCCGTTCTGACGGAAAGAAAACGAATAAAAACAAAGGTCGGGTGGAGGGTCTAACACTAGGCTTCGCTTCTCGTCTGAGTTAGGTAGAATTTGAGCCGTTCTTAATTGTCTGATCTACACGCCTGGGGTCGAGTGCTTGGAATGATTTTTGGGGGAGGAGGTACCATGGTAACGTAACCGGTTAGAGTTTCCTCTACCAAGCACCCTTGGTCGATCTTTTGTGGTGAGCGGTGGCCCGGTTGCCATGGTTACCTTGCATGGGCGTGTTCCATTGCGACCCGCGCACGCCCTGGTACCTAATCCTAAGCTAATTATTTGTCGATGAGTTTTTATATGAAAATAACGTTGATTATGTCAAATCAGAAGTCAACTAGGTACAGTCGTTTTCAGTGTATTAATGGCCTGCTTTCTGTTTTTGTCCCCTGACCTCGCTTAAGGACGTTCGCGGGCATTGTTCACGCGCACTTTTGCTGCGCACGCTAGCGCGCGCTACCTCAATAAATCCAAGATGGCGGCCTAAAAATATTTTTTCCGGTAATTATTAATTTCGATCTTTTCAAATGGAACTTACTTTTATAAGAAGAAAAAATAAAAACAAGGAATTTGAGTGAGGAAAAAAATAATTCAGATTGAAAAACTCCAGAAAAAAGGATGAAAAAGATTTTAGTAGATCCAGTCTCCTCTCGGTATTCAAGATGGCGGGGAAATTTTCAAACTTTACGGCTCGATATCTCCAAAACGAATACAGTGACCCCCACTTTTTTTAGTCTTAAAAGGAAGGTATTTTGGAGTAGTACAACATTTCTGAAAAAGAAAAAATTCTCATCACAAGGGACATAATGACAACATTTTTTCGCTAAAAATTACACCCCTTCGTCTCATCGAACACCGCCGATTTCAACAGCAGCGCACGGAAAAAACACTCGTCAAAACTCAGAGAGATTCATTCATGCATAAATGACCAAAGATTGTTGTCAACAATAGTCTCATACAACTGCAGATGAAATTTCTGGTCGTTTAAGGTGCGTTTTAAATTTTTAGTATCTACAAAATTGTACGGCTCATAGCTAGAAAACGAATACGGTACCCCCTCTTTTTTATTTCGTTTATTCAAAGTGTATATCATAAAGTATCAGTCTGCGAAATTTCATTAAAATGACATCACAAATTCAATTGCCCGCGAATGTCGTTAATGGTAATGATTTCTGGGAAATTCCAGGAAGGTGAATTACAAGTAAGCTGCAACGTCTTATTGCTGGCAATGTAGAAAAAGGCATCGCTTCATTAGGTCAAGCATTAACGACAAAAGCAAGAAAACGTTTATTTTCTCATACTTCAACAGATGCAATCTGTTTTGCGTGGCAAAATTAGAAGTACATCCGACTTATGTACCGTTTGCGGTAATGTCACGCAGGGCTGGTCTTTTCCAACTCTTTACTCGTTTTAATAGTTTCCCAGGCAGTCGGGAATAAACTCAACAAAATGAGTACCATTGGACGTTAAGTTATTGTCTTTGGAACTAAAATCAGACAAAAAAGCAACGCGATTCTCTCGGTGTTTATCCGTTCAAGCTTATTTATTGTTTCTTTGCGCTTAACATTACAGTTCTATTAACATAACCTTTAGGTTTATAGCCTATATAGGCGTGCCCTAAAACCATTATACGCACTGGTATTTGACCTCTATGTACTTCATTGCACCAACGCAAGGATCTCCATAAACACTATTGCTTGCGTACAAGCTGCAAGAGTTATGGCCGCTACATGCACTTCGAATACGGCTGTTGGCAATAGACGAGGTACACGAGGTTGTACGAACAGACGATTGTGGACATCCGTGCACTCGATCGGCTGTGCGCCCATAGTTGGCGTAGAGTATCTTCATTTTCTTGCCTTTGGGACATCGAATAACACCTCTTTTGTACTCGCATAGTATGAACGTCCCTAAAGACAATCATTTTATGCTTAGATTTTAATTGGATTTTGCATTGAAATGGGCCGGGATACGACCGCGCCACTTGGTTTGTATTATATTTTTTCTTTGTGTTTTTCTTTTCTTTTCTCTTTGTTTGTTTATGTGTTTGTTTGTTTGTTTATGTTGGTTGGTTGCTTGGTTTTTGGGGGTTGATGTATTTCTGACTATTCGAGATAACGGAATAGCGGCATTGTCTCATGGTCTCTTGTTGAGACTGAGTTCTTCGCCCACCTAGCTCTTCACCTTTCTTAGACTGAGAGGGGTAATCACTGGAAGACACATAATTTAAAAACATTCATACATTCAAAAGTGTTGGAAAAACAAAAGATCGATAAAAATTTTCATAAGAAATCCATTTGACTTACTGGTTTTTGGCTTGCCGCCTAAAACTGAAAAGAAAAAGAAAAATGTCAAAAGAAAGTCGATCAGGGCAGATTGTAAAATAAATGAAAAGCAGGTGGGCATTGAGTACAATATAAAAGGAAGAGCACTGAACAATGATTTTTTTTGAAACAAATTCTCAGCCAAAATTGTTGATTGTGATACTCACAGGTCGAACAAAACTTGTGACAAAAATTGAAACATTTGACGTGTACACCTCTCTTTTGTTCATCGTCGTCCTCGTCTTGCAGTTCTAAGAAAGAAAAACAATGAAATAATGAAAAACAAAAATTGCTAGGGGAAAATTACTGGTAGTTTTTCCTAAAATTGTAGAATATTCAGAAACTAGCCTCAAAATTTTCGCCAAAACAGTGACTTCAGGTTCAACAGCCAAAACAAATCTGGGGCAGAAATGGGTGATAGGATGGGATGGGATAGCACGGGGACGGCACGTGAATAGCAAGGGGACAGCACGGTGACGACACGCGCTTATAAATGGCAGAGCAGAGAAGAGCACCGCACAGCATGAAATGGCATGGTCCTAGTGCTAGGATGATCCTAGTGCCATGTTGATACTGACATTAAGACATAGAAATAAAGTTTTTATGTAAAGTTTAATTTGGTTAGGAAAGTCATTTATAAATCTCAGTTACCTTGTTTAGCCTGTACAATCACAAAGGCAGCCAGGAGAAGAGCAGCCTGGTAGAATTTCATGCTTCTTTCTTGTCTCAACGGAACTTATAAACTGTTTTAGTAACATAAATTGTCATATATTGTGTGATAATTATAAATTTTGTTTGAAATTATAAAATATATGAAAAAGAACACACGTTTATTTATCTCTATATTCATTAGCTTATTTTAATTCCTTGTAGTATAGTTTCTTTTCACCTGTAATTAATTAGAAACAAAAGCTAGGCTGGGGGCTAGCGAGAAACTTTCCAGTTAAGTTAACCCTCAGGGCTCAGGCTCTCATAAAATCTTGTTTAGTAATAAGTTGACTAAGTTTTGTCAATTCATATTTTGCTTATAAAAGATATATTATAGAAATATCATTGTGAAATAAGTAATAACTTCAAAGAGCAATAGAGACAAACTCAAACTGAAACTCAAAATGAAATGGCGGAACTATCCATCACCGACCACTCCACTCGTGGGTATTTCAACTGAAGAGATACTTTGAACAATGGCTTGAACCTTATATTGATCATCTATAGATGAAATTAGCTCCCTGGTTCTTGGTTTACTCACACGACTAACAAAGACTGAGTGCGATAAAACAACTCGGTACAGAAATTTTCCAATGTGAGCGCACCTGTCTTGTTTCGCATTTTAGAACGTTGTGAACACTTTCTTCGGGGCAGTTTTGAACACTATATTTAGTACTGGACATTCATGATCACTTGCCTTGTTATCTCCTGAAACGCTTAACCAAAGAACTGAACAACTTAGCAGCTGATGTGTTATCATACACTTCGAAGACGCAACTGCTTCGTTATCCGTAAAGCTCTACATTTAGTGGTGATCTATTAAAACATGAAAAATCGTGTTTTAAACATCGATCGTATATTAGGCACACATAATTAGAATGACACAATAGCATCATCGATTCTTTTTAGGATGAATTTTCCGCATCCCGCGCGCCGTTATTTGTTTCACTGTCATTTGCTTCTCTTGTTATTAAATTCTGGATGCGAATAAAGGATCCTTGTTTTGAGAACACTCTAGGTGGTAAAGCGGCACATTTAAGGTGGCTCAATATAATTTTTATTGACAATGCTACAATGCTTCCATTTTTCACTTCACGAATTGAGCAACTTACTCTTGACCAACCAAAATGGGTTTTACACCAGTTATTGGACTTGAATGGCTGAAATCAATTTTTCTAAAATATCTCTCGAACTAGAGAAGCTCTAGACAAGGGACTACATGGCCAATAAACTACACACTAAGGCAAAGAAATCAAGGTACAATCCAAAAAAAATTATCAAACCGTTTTTGAATAAATTACAAACAATTCAAAAAATGAAATTTATTGATTAGCTTATTAAGTGATAAGCTTACCCCAGTTCAATCACAACAATTTTCCTGTCAGTAGATAAACTGACTTCAAGGTTTTGTTTTTTGTCAGTTTCAGTGTAATTGGTGTTACCATGGCAACGATATGAAAATAAGGCTGAAATCAGTTTTTCTCAGTGAAATATCTCTTGATTTCAAAAAATTCTTGGCACCTAAATACTATGTCTAACAAAGAACATACTAAGATAAAGTAGATAACATAGAATTAAAACTCTTTGATTGAAGTGATTTGGAATAAAGGACCGGAAATTGGCAAATTCGCATTATTTATGTTTTCGCGAATTATTCGAAAACGGCTTAACTGATGAAATTTTTTGAATTGTACATTAATTTCTTTGCCTTAGTGTGTAGTTTGTTGCCCATATAGTCCCTTGTCTAGAGCTGCTCGAGTTCGAAAGATTTTTTAGAAAAATTGATTTTAGCCATCTTTGTTTACTGTCGCTATGGCAACACAAATCGAAGTGGAATAGACAAAAATATAAACTTTGATTTAAGTCCAATAACTAGTGTAAAACCCGTTTTGGTTGGTCAAGAGTAAGTTGCTCAATTCGTGGGATGAAAAACGGAAGCGTGGTAAATAAAAAACTATATCGAGCCACCTTAGTCTTTCAAACAATTACCAATCTGCATCTTTTGCTGATATTATGTCTTGCGTTTCTGTAATTTTAATGAACTTTTGAATATGAAAGTTTCAAACAATTGTTTAGAACGTTTTACGAGGGATTTAAAGTCAAAATTTATGAAAATTTAGTCGGATTATTGGAAAAGTGAGTTGTCCGATCTGCCTTATTAAATTGTCCCTTGATTTTGAGAATATTTAAATTTGGTTGAAGATTTTAATTATCGTAGTGCAGTCACGAAATTAAGAATCTCTGCACATAATTTACTGATGGATTCTGGTCGACGTTACTAAAGGATCCTTTAATTAATCGAACTAATTGTAATTTATGCAATCTCAATCTTAATTGTACTGAGGCGATGAATTTCATTATTTCTCTGAATATTAACATATTAATATTGAGACAGCAAGGTATACCTTTTTATGTAATTATAAACAGTTGTACCATAATATTAATGGTAATTTTAAGAAATTTGATAAAAGATCCATATTTATATATATATATATTATCTATGAATGATAATTCCATTTTATATATTACGTCTTGTTTTTATTACAAAATCCTAAAGATTGTTAAAAATAATTGTATTTAGAAATCAGTTGTAATAAATTTGTTAGTATGCAAAACGATGTATCTTATGGTATAAGTTAAATTAATCATCTATAAGGAGTTTAACACAGAGAAATGACTCAAAATTCAGAATCTCATAAAAAGCTATTTCTTTTTCTTTTTTATTCCTTTTTTTTTTCAACTAGCTCAGTGAGGCTCTACCCTTCATTCCACAGTCTTCATGATAAATGGAATAAAAGTAGAACATGTCGGATTATACAGGAAATTTTAAGTACTTCTCAAAAACCGAGACTCAGAGGCATATGATTTTTATAGTCTCTTCATTTGTACTCAGTTATCTGTTGAAATTGTTCTGTCCTTTCCGGATCCGTATTAGAGGAAGGCCTAAATCAAAGCTACTTCTTTTTGCTATTTGCATTTTTGTCAGATAACCGCTAATAGGACGTGGAGCCAAAAGTGTGGAAAAGGAGGAGGAGATCACTTTTATAATCAAAGATGCTCTAGAAGTATAATACATTTCATCATCATTTACATCTATTGAGCGAGTTCAAAAATACCGGCTTTATAATTATTTCCTTGTGTAGTTTTCCTGTTTGAGCAAGAGGCCATAATACTAACAATAGTATTCAGTGATAAGTCGGTCGATGAATCGTGAGTTGGATTTAATTAGAGGATATCCGGAACTCTAATGTTGATTTCAAAAATGCAAGTTTCAAATCCAATATTAAATGAATTGAAATTTGCCATAATGAAATAAATATTCCATGTTTTTGGGTTATTTTGAGCCGTTCTGACGGAAAGAAAACGAATAAAAACAAAGGTCGGGTGGAGGGTCTAACACTAGGCTTCGCTTCTCGTCTGAGTTAGGTAGAATTTGAGCCGTTCTTGTCTGATCTACACGCCTGGGGTCGAGTGCTTGGAATGATTTTTGGGGGAGGAGGTACCATGGTAACGTAACCGGTTAGAGTTTCCTCTACCAAGCACCCTTGGTCGATCTTTTGTGGTGAGCAGTGGCCCGGTTGCCATGGTTACCTTGCATGGGCGTGTTCCATTGCGACCCGCGCACGCCCTGGTACCTAATCCTAAGCTAATTATTTGTCGATGAGTTTTTATATGAAAATAACGTTGATTATGTCAAATCAGAAGTCAACTAGGTACAGTCGTTTTCAGTGTATTAATGGCCTGCTTTCTGTTTTTGTCCCCTGACCTCGCTTAAGGACGTTCGCGGGCATTGTTCACGCGCACTTTTGCTGCGCACGCTAGCGCGCGCTACCTCAATAAATCCAAGATGGCGGCCTAAAAATATTTTTTCCGGTAATTATTAATTTCGATCTTTTCAAATGGAACTTACTTTTATAAGAAGAAAAAATAAAAACAAGGAATTTGAGTGAGGAAAAAAATCATTCAGATTGAAAAACTCCAGAAAAAAGGATGAAAAAGATTTTAGTAGACCCAGTCTCCTCTCGGTATTCAAGATGGCGGGGAAATTTTCAAACTTTACGGCTCGATATCTCCAAAACGAATACAGTGACCCCCACTTTTTTTAGTCTTAAAAGGAAGGTATTTTGGAGTAGTACAACATTTCTGAAAAAGAAAAAAATTTCATCACAAGGGACATAATGACAACATTTTTTCGCTAAAAATTACACCCCTTCGTCTCATCGAACACCGCCGATTTCAACAGCAGCGCACGGAAAAAACACTCGTCAAAACTCAGAGAGATTCATTCATGCATAAATGACCAAAGATTGTTGTCAACAATAGTCTCATACAACTGCAGATGAAATTTCTGGTCGTTTAAGGTGCGTTTTAAATTTTTAGTATCTACAAAATTGTACGGCTCATAGCTAGAAAACGAATACGGTACCCCCTCTTTTTATTTCGTTTATTCAAAGTGTATATCATAAAGTATCAGTTTGCGAAATTTCATTAAAATGACATCACAAATTCAATTGCCCGCGAATGTCGTTAATGGTAATGATTTCTGGGAAATTCCAGGAAGGTGAATTACAAGTAAGCTGCAACGTCTTATTGCTGGCAATGTAGAAAAAGGCATCGCTTCATTAGGTCAAGCATTAACGACAAAAGCAAGAAAACGTTTATTTTCTCATACTTCAACAGATGCAATCTGTTTTGCGTGGCAAAATTAGAAGTACATCCGACTTATGTACCGTTTGCGGTAATGTCACGCAGGGCTGGTCTTTTCCAACTCTTTACTCGTTTTAATAGTTTCCCAGGCAGTCGGGAATAAACTCAACAAAATGAGTACCATTGGACGTTAAGTTATTGTCTTTGGAACTAAAATCAGACAAAAAAGCAACGCGATTCTCTCGGTGTTTATCCGTTCAAGCTTATTTATTGTTTCTTTGCGCTTAACATTACAGTTCTATTAACATAACCTTTAGGTTTATAGCCTATATAGGCGTGCCCTAAAACCATTATACGCACTGGTATTTAATCTCTATGTACTTCATTGCACCAACGCAAGGATCTCCATAAACACTATTGCTTGCGTACAAGCTGCAAGAGTTATGGCCGCTACATGCACTTCGAATACGGCTGTTGGCAATAGACGAGGTACACGAGGTTGTACGAACAGACGATTGTGGACATCCGTGCACTTGATCGGCTGTGCGCCCATAGTTGGCGTAGAGTATCTTCATTTTCTTGCCTTTGGGACATCGAATAACACCTCTTTTGTACTCGCATAGTCTGAACGTGTCTAAAGACAATCATTTTATGCTTAGATTTTAATTGGATTTTGCATTGAAATGGGCCGGGATACGACCGCGCCACTTCGATGGTTTGTATTATATTTTTTCTTTGTGTTTTTCTTTTCTTTTCTCTTTGTTTGTTTATGTGTTTGTTTGTTTGTTTGTTTGTTTGTTTATGTTGGTTGGTTGGTTGCTTGTTTTTTTGGGGGGTTGATGTATTTCTGACTGTTCGAGATGGCGGAATAGCGGTATTGTCTCATAGTCTCTTGTTGAGACTGAGTTCTTCGCCCACCTAGCTCTTCACCTTTCTTAGACTGAGAGGGGTAGTCACTGGAAGACACATAATTTAAAAAAATTCATACATTCAAAAGTGTTGGAAAAACAAAAGATCAACAAAAATTTTCGTAAGGAATCCATTTGACTTACTGGTTTTTGGCGTGCCTAAAACTGAAAACGAAGAGAAAGAAAAATGTCAAAAGAAAATCACGGCAGATTGTAAAATAATTAAATGAAAAACAGGTGGGCAGTGGGTACAATAAAGGAAGAGCACTAAACATTGAATTTTTGAAAACAAATTTTCAGCCAAAATTGTTGATTGTGATACTCACAGGTCGAACAAAACTTGTGACAAAAATTAAAACATCTGACGTGAGCACCTCTCTTTTGTTCATCATCGTCCTCGTTTTGCAGTTCTAAGAAAGAAAAACAATGAAATATATAATGAAAAACAAAAATTGCTAGGGGAAAATTACTGGTAGTTTCCCTGAAATTGTAGAATATTCAGAAACTAGCCTCAAAATTTTCGCCAACAGTGACTTCAGGTTCAACAGTCAAAACCACTCTGGGGCAGAAATAGGTGATGGATGAGATGGGATAGCACGGGGACGGCACGGGGACGACACGCGCTTATAAATGGCAGAGCAGAGAAGAGCACCGCACAGCATGAAATGGCATGGTCCTAGTGCTAGGATGATCCTAGTGCCATGTTGATACTGACATCAAGACATAGAAATAAAGTTTTTATGTAAAGTATAAATATAATAAATATAAAAATATAAGTATAATAATAATATAGAATATAAAAATACAAGTATAGAAATAATAAATATAATTTGGCTAGGAAAGTCATTTATATATCTCAGTTACCTTGTTTAGCCTGTACAATCACAAAGGCAGCCAGGAGAAGAGCAACCTGGTAGAATTTCATAGCTTCTCTTCTTTCTTGTCTCGATGGAACTTATAAACTGTTTTAGTAACACAAATATTGTCATACATTATATGATAATTTTAAATTGTGTTTGAAATTATAAAACATATGAAAAAGAACACACGTTTATTTATCTCTATATTCATTAGCTTATTTTAATTCCTTGTAGTATAGTTTCTTTTCACCTGTAATTAATTAGAAACAAAAAGGCTGGGGGCTAACGAGAAACTTTCCAGTTAAGTGAGCGGCTCTAAAATCATGTTTTGTCAATTCATGTTTTGCTTATAAATAAATATATTATAGAAATATCATTTTAAAATATGTAGTAACTTCAAAGAGCAATAAAGACAAACCCAAACTGAAACTTGAAAATAAAATGCCGCAACCTTATGAGCGCACCTGTTTTTGATTGATGTTTTGAAATGTTATGTGAACACTTTGTTCGGGGAAGTTTTAACACTATATTTAGTACTGGACATTCACTTGCCTTGATATCTCCTGAAACGCTAACCAAAGAAGAACTGAACAATTTAGCAGCTGATGTGTTATCATACGCTACGAAGACGCAACGCTTCGTTATCCGTAAAGCTCTACATTTAATCACGTGATATTTTAAAACATGAAAAATCGTGTTTTAAACATTGATCACATATTTGCGCACATAATTAGAAGAAATTTAATGTCTTATTTGCTTAGGAATTGACGACAGAAGTATCGACTTTCAAAAACAAGATTTTGATTTACAAATATCCTCGCTTTTCAGCTGTTTCTGAATCGGCTTTAACTGGCCATGACTGCGTCTTGCAATTGTAGTAGTAAACCAGATACTGTAAAGCATTCGATCAGTGATAAGACGGTCGATGAGTCGTGATTTCAATTTAGAGGATCGATAGAGGATATCCAGAACTCTAACATTGATTTCAAATATCCAATATTAAATGAATTGAAATTTGCCATAATGAAATAAATATTCCATGTTTTGGGGTTATTTTGAGCCGTTCTGACGGAAAGGAAACGAATAAATTCAAAGGTCGCGTGGACTATGAGAGTCTATGTTGACTTAAAACTCCTCAACTAACCAACTCGAGTTTATGTATTTCAAATGGCCAAAAATAATGTGTACTTATTGACTGAGTGGGAGGACCGGAAGGGAAAATATTTTGCTCGAAGTCATTCATGGCCGTATAAAGGGCCGAGCGCAGCGACCTAACTCAGTCAATAAGCATTTTATCATATGACCTGATTTTTGTTATAAAAAGTGCTAAAAAACTCTGTAATACAAATAGAAATATGGTGCGTGGAAACGAGCAGGGCAATACGGGTTTTTTTGCATGGCTTTACTCGCGCAAAGCCGTACGGCTCCGATCGCGTCATCTTTTCCGAAGGTTTTATTAAGAGCGCGCGAGCAGAGCTGTACGGGTCATATGATAAAACAATTTCCACTCGTGGGTATTTCTCTATTGAAGAAATACTTTATACAATGGCCTGAACCTAAGTTTTAGTTAGGTAACTGCAATTTCATCTGTTTGACGCAACTGTTAACGTCTGACGTTAGCAGTTACGTGTGACATAACGTTACGCAACTGACCCCAGAGAACTTCAGTTTTTGTGAATTAACTTATCTACCCATACTCCTTCTCGGTCTTCAGTTGCGAGGGGTTGACAGAGACAACTGACAATCTTTATTTGAAATAGGCGCATAATTAAAAGAGATCAGGAATTCCAAAGTAATAAAATCAATGTATTTATTGTACAGTATGTGCTGTATTCCTAGTGTTGTACATATATTACAACGGTTGTGCAAGTATGATTTTCATTGTAATAATTATGAACAGCAGTAATAAAATTATCATCACATTAGAGTGTCAAGAGTGGTGGTTTTAGAATTGTGTTCAGTTCAGTTCAATATTTACTCGCTAGAAACTAATCTATTAAATATTTTTATAAAAAATAGCCTAACCTACTGAATATAAAAAAATAAGAATTACTTTCCTCCCATCAGTCGAGGAGGTGTTTTATTTGTATATGGCGGATTCCAGCGCCAAATAAATACAGTAAATCAACTATTTTTTCCTTCTAAATCATCGTTCTGCATTGAGGTGTAAATTGTCATATTAATTTACACTTTAGTGTTTGGGGTTGTTTACACGAGAGAGATAACTTAGGAAATGCTTTCTATGCTGTTATTTTAGAAGCAATTTTACCATTAAAAGACCCAAGTGTAAACACACAGTTTAGATACATAAACTTCATGTATGTCTCTACTAACATTTTGAGTATTTTCTAAATTGTATTCACAGTGTCACTGACATCAGTTGTTCCTAGTTTTAAAACTAAGACTTAAGATCAGTGTTTCTTCTCCTATTTACACCATTCTACTTTTTACCGCGTTTCTTCTGTCCTTTAGTCAAAGATTGTAACTTTTTCTCCGTCTGCTTCTGTCGCTCGACTTCAGGCTTCGTTTTGTGTAAATCCAACTGACTAGACTTCTCTTCTAGCTGCTTCTTAAACAATTCAAATCTCTGCAAACAGTTGCTTCGTTGGAGAGCAAGAGAATCACGATTTGATTTTGCGGCGGTTAGTTTGCTTGCGGTCTCACGGATGAGATGTCTGTTTTGCGCATCGGGAGAATCTTTAAGAAGATCCATCTGTGCCATTAACTCTTGTTCAAGTTCATGAACGCTGTTGTCAGCTTCTAGGGATTGACGGGACAGCTTAGCGAACTCTCCGTTTAAGTTGTCAACTTTGTCTTGGACTTCTGATACTTGGACCTGTGAACGTAAAAAAGCAGTATAGTGAGCGAAAAAGCTAGACATCGGGAAACTTAATGTAGTGGAACCTCCCTATAACGACGTCTGCTGCTGCTGCTGATGATGGTCAAGATGATGAGGACGAAAATGATGATGATGGTGATAATAGTGGTGATAAAAATGATGATGATGACAGTGAATACTTTTGAATACAATGCTGGTAGTGGTAGTAATGATGATGATGATGATGAAAGTGAAATTGAATGATGATGGTGATGATAGTAGATGATGATGATGAAGATGATGCTGATGCTGTGATAGTTGTAAAGAAATAAACCTTACGGCAAACACTAGTATTGCAAGGGTGGCGTAGCGGCTCACCACTTGCCTTTTACCGCTGTAGTCTGGGTTCAATTCATACACGAATTGAGTTTGTTTGATGTATTGCCATGAGGGTTTTTTCCCGGTTCTTCCTCCCTTAGCAACAATCAACATGTGAGTTGTATGTAGAGTATATCGAATGTAGTGATAGTGAGTGTGGAGCGATTGATTCACTGAAAAGCCCCTTCGTTATTCATTATTCATAAATTCAATTTTTGACATTTATTGCACCTAAAAGAAACAAATATAAATTACCTCTAGGTATATCTTGTACAAATCTTCGTCTTTCGCCCCATCTTTTTGCCGTGCCTGAGATCTTCCAGACAAAGGTAAACTAGTAGCAGTCCTCGAAACAGCCATAGTGCGTGACGCTTGGCGTGACTGAGCTCTTGTCATCAAGTCCCCGGATGACTGGGCGTAGCGTGACACTGGTCTATCCTGAGACTGCTGGCCAACAAGTTGACGCAGCCGCTTCTCTACGTATTCATTGGATCCTTGAAGTTTAGCGTTGTCTGCTTTATCATCCACATCTCCAAGGTAAGTACGTAAGTTTGAACTTAGTGAAAAACTACTGTATTTAGTAAGGCGTTCGATGAGACCTTCTTGAGTAAAGTGTACACCCTCTCTGTTGGCTCCTCGAAGAAGACGAAGATCCAGCAACTCTTCGACGATGTTAGACTTATCTGCTTCAGTGTGCGAATCACCAAATACAGACTCCAGCAGCTCACGGCTAGCGTCTTCAAGCTTGACGCCATCTGGTAGCGAGGCTAACGTGTGTGACAAAGCAGATGTTCGTCGGTAACGCGAGAAGAACAAGTCATCGCACATGACAGCTAAACCTTGATGGAACTCTTTCAAGAAGACGGGGTTCGAATCATCTCTTAAGTCCCCAGCCGCGATGTGCGCAAGACAGTGAACAATCACCACAATGAATTCTCCTACGTTGTCCATACGTTCCGTGCGTATGTACAAGATACGGTTGTTTGCGTCAAAGAAGAACGAGTTGCGGTACGCGTTACGTTCTAGATGCGCGTTAGGAGGCAGCTTGGTAGCGAGAAGTAGCGTAACTGGAATGTGGTGACAGTGGACTGTGAGAAGATCAGCGATGAAGCAACCAAATTTATACACTACAAATGAACGTCCTGACAGAGTGTTTAAGTCTACTGGCACAAGTTCGTCATCGCCTCCGTACAATGTGTCATCTTTGATATCAATATAGCTTTCTCCTGGCGAACAAAACCAAGCAAAAAAACCATCTTAGAAAATTAGCGCAATGTACATATTCTTGAGGTAAAATTAATACAAGATGAAGTTAGAATGAGTCACATCCCAAAAACCTTTTCTTTCGTCCGTTTAGATATTTTGCAAACGTGACACAGGATGATAATCTTAGCTGCTTAGCATTTTAAAACTCGGAGATGTGAGATTTGAGCGGCGAGACTACAACTCAGCTGTGCCTGTTTCTCGACGTGCACGATAGTTACCAAACCGTTAATTCACAGGAAACGTAACGCCAGCGCACAAGCACACGTTATCTTGCATGCCCGTAAGGGATCAAAAATAGCGCGCGCTAACACCCACAAAGGGAGTGTTAGGGAGTGTCCCGTTAATTCACAGGAAACATAACGCCAGCGCACAAGCACACGTAATCTTGCATGCCCGTAAGGGATCAAAAATAGCGCGCGCTAACGCCCACAAAGGGAGTGTTAGCGGGCGTGATAAGTTATCGAGCCCTTGAGGAATGGACACTGGAGTCAAATATGAAGCTAACAATCTCCACGAGTATGGCCTTCATAGTGTTCTATTTTTCTTAGAATTGGAAAGATTCCCTTATATCTACCATGGGCTTACACCTACATCTTACATCTACCATGGACTCCTGCTCCTACGTAAGAGCTTTGGATCGCGCTCCGTTTCGTATCTGTCTCCGCAGATAATTATTAACGCAACGTCAAGCGAGCCACCATGGCCCCCAGGACTTACCGGGTGTTCCGGCGGGTCCACCACCGCCCTTTCCTGCACCACTCTTAAGCAGTGATTTAATCGATTCTAGTTTCTGATACAATGGCGAAGACATCAGCATGCTTGTCAACTCCCCTTCACTCAGCGGCGCGGCAAGCTGGTAACTACTTGGCATTTCTGTGACTGTTGGACGGGGTGGGGGTGGGGCATCAGATTTGATCGTCTCTGACACGAGGTTATCAACTTGGATGCTTTCCTTCAGGGCGATGACTTCTTTGGCCTGAAATAACAATCACGAGTAAAAACGATGAGATTTTATGCTGATTCCCTGGAGAATCAAAAGATAAAGGAGTACGTGGAAGCCATGTTGGATGAACAAACAAGAGACGCTAATGAGAAATCTTTTGTTGAAGTTCACCCAAGATGGCTGCCGTGACGTCACATGCAACTCAGCAATTCTCTATAGATGTGGTTGTGATGCTGCTGCTGCAACTACTGATGATGATGATGAATGGGGATGATGATGATGATTAATAATACACCAACCTGTGCTCTGTCTTGCACTGCCTGCTGTTTCTCTTCAAATTCAACCTTCTCGTTATCCAACTTCGTAGTCAATTCCTCGACCTTAGCATTTTTCTTGGATTCTCTTTTTTTCTTCAATCTCTCCTCGAGCGAGCTCTGCATTCTCATTCTATCAGCATCCATCTTATTCATCAGTTTAGCCAGATCTTTGCTGTGTTCTTTGAGAAGAGCTTCCTGATCGTCTTTAGAAGCGCCCTGTTTGGAGAGCTTCTCCATCTCTTGTTTGACCTTGGCTTTCTTTTCTTTAAGAAGAGCTTCTTTACGAGCATTCAGGGCTAGAATAGCCTTTTCGTTCTTCTTCTTTTCTTCATCCTCTTCGAGCTGTAGTTGCTCCTCAAATGCTCTCACTTCGGCTTCCATTTTGGCCTGCTGCTCGCGTTCAAATTCTACCAAAAAGAAAAACATTCACTTGTATTACCTAACTTATGTCACGGACAAGAAATGTGTCAGTCTTCCACCTATTTAACTCACATCAATCTCGCTCTTTTGTTTTGCCTGTACTTTTAGTTTTGGACGAGAAACTCATGCAACACATCCACTTAATACATAAGTATTGTCGATTTGATAACAGAATATTTTCACCATTCTTTTGGTTCCCATTTCCCTTTCTGTAAATCCATTTTCATTAATTCCCTTTCTCTCTCATTCATTTATTTTTGCTCACTTGCGCTAAGAGTTTTGTAAATAGAAAACCGTACCTTCATTTTCCTCTCTTATTTTCTGTTCATTTTCCTGTCGCTGTTCGTCGAGTTTCTTCTTGACTTCATCAAGCTCTCTAGCCGCTGCCATCGCCTTTTCTACAGACTTACGGTGTTCCTCTGCCTGCTCTGGTGTCAATTGATTCAAGCAATCGGCGTATTCCTAATCATAAAGTTCAGAATATCAGCATAAGTAAAGGACACCCAGTACAAAGACTAGGAGCAAACGAGGTGGCCTAATTGGTCAACGGCCTGCTCAGCGAGAGGTCCCGCGTTCGACTCGCATCCTTGTTACGATTTCTTTCTTTTCCGAGTAGCTTTAAATAGCTTTAAATACCCTTGGAACACAGCACTGATGGAGAGAGGGGGAGGGAGTAAAATGAGCGCACCGTGGCCTCAAGTTCATCAGTGCAAAACTGTTACGAGTTACCGACGTTAAAGGTTGCATCACATAGGTGAGTTAAACAGTGAACAGTGTGTTAATAAGAATGTCTAATAAGAATGTGTACTATACTATGAAGACTCATCTGTACAGGTATAGTAATATCAAGAGACTGTGTTTTTTACCTTTTTTTTTTTCCTCTGTACTGAAAAACTTGATGGAAAGCAAGACGGAGCTTTCGTCCTTCCTGATAAAGTCCTTGGTAAAGGACGA
The DNA here is from genome assembly GCA_029948255.1 of Telmatactis stephensoni. Lineage (NCBI taxonomy): Eukaryota > Metazoa > Cnidaria > Anthozoa > Actiniaria > Isophelliidae > Telmatactis > Telmatactis stephensoni. The sequence continues at coordinate 110,710 of JALIZF010001201.1, forward strand.
AAGCTCCGTCTTACTTTCAATCAAGTTTTTCAGTGCAGAGAAAAAAAAGATAAAAACGCAGTCTCTTGATAAGAATGTGCATTGCTTGCACTTATTCCAAGGTGACATGTATATTCAGCAGCCATGTGCTCACCGTATAATGCTTCTCTTTCAACTCTAGTTTAGCTCTAGCATATCTGACTTCCCAGTCGGCCACTGCACCCTGTTGGATCTTCTTCCGTTCATCAGCTTGTTTCTTGTCTAGTTTACTCTGCCGCAACTGTTGGTTGTTGAACAACTGAGCGCGTTTCTGTTGTAATTCTGCTGGGCTCAATTTCTCTTGATTCAGAGCTTCGAGTTCTTGTTGGTCTTTGAGGCGGAGTTCTTCTTGCTCTTGGGCGTGTTTCTCTTCCATTTTGGCCAGTGCCTCATCGACAGCGACTCTTCGTTCTTCCATGAACATGTTTTCTAAGTCTTTGAGTTCTTGTTCTTGTCTCTTCTCCAAAACCTACAACACCGACGGATTGATTCATTGCAATGATTGCGTTCTGTAGGCTCACAAAAGTATTCAAGGTGGAAGAGATTAATCTCCCCTCACCTCCCCTTTCCTCCCCTTTTACGAGGGCCCTCGGGTCTCCGGTTATTTGCAAGGGGAGGAGAAAGCGAAATAAAACTTCTGACATACAGGGTACATAGGGGTAGCTTAGATAATACGTGGCCTTTCTACTGATTGGTATTGGTTCAGTCCCTCCATCGTGACCTCGTACCTCGTACTTCAACTACTTTCAAATTAGCTCATTGTGATTTTGCATGGCTATGGGATGTAGCACTATGGAATGGAGAGGATAGGAGAAGTACTGTATGCCTACATGAACGATCGGCAAATGGATACGAGCTGATAAATTACAAATCAAAGTGTACAAACCTTGCGAATAACGAACTCGGCAGCCTCTACACCGTTTTCACGTATGCCTTCAATCATCGCCTGCTTCTCTGCTTCTTTCACCTGAGAAAAAGAAGAAAGATTGGACGTTAATGTAAGATATTTACATAAGTGCATTACAATCGAGTGTCATGACTATCGATCTCACTAAATTCTAATCTTTTGTGTGCACCTGTCAGAAAAAAGACGCACGGAAAAATGGAATCTATTTGTTAATTCAACCAATTAAAGCGCGCGTATTCTGTCACCTGTGCATCTGTACTATAACAACACACGGTTCTCGACCAATCAGAGCGCGCGTACTATACTAAATATGATATAAAACATTTCTGGGGATTACCTGTTCATTTCTTGCTTCAGTTATTTCTTTCTTCTGTTCTATGAGTTCCCTGGCCATTTCTCGCTCTTGCTTACGCTGAAGTGCTTCAAGCTTCTTCTTTTTCTTCTCGGCTAGTTTAGCGCGTAAGTTGGAATGTTGTCTGCTTCGATCAGCGTCAAGTTTTTCGAGGGCTTCTTCGAGTTCGTGTTGGTGCGCCGCGAGTAACTGCGTGAGGAAAGACGACAATTTTATGTCAGGAAAAATAACAGTTCAAAGGAGGAATGAAATAAGAAATGGGACAAATAAGACTAGAGAAGAGGAAAGAAAGGAGGAAAGGATAAAAGAATAAATGAAACCTTTTTTTATTCCAAAGGGATGTCCCCTCAGTGTTCCAAAGGACTCTGTTATCAGTGGGAGACCTGGACATGGGAGAATGAGATGGAAGACGAAAAAAGGACAGAAGCAAAGAACAGAACAGCTAATAACGTCAGGTCGCTCAAATGCTGGGTTTTAAACAGCCGAATCTGATCTGCTTCAAATAGTGGTCAAACATTGACCACCATGTGCTCTCAACCAGAGAATATTTTATTGAAAATTTGTCAATTCAGACGATGAAAATTCCAACGAGATTGAAAATGACGTGAATATGAAACCCAGTAATACTGAGCAGTTTTTGATTGTAAAAATGCGGCGTATCAAAACATATCAATCAATCAATATATACGATCCCAGCAGAAGTAAGAGGAATCAAGGAATGGAGGAGAGAAAAGTACCTTTTCCAATTCTTCAGGTGAAATTGCATAATTAAGAGCAGAAATCTGTAGCAGAAAGGAAGGAATAAAAGAAGAAATGGGAGAAATGAGAGGAAGGGAAGAGGATGGAAGAATGAGAGAGAAAATTAAAGGACAGAAGCAAAGAACAGAACAATAACCAACCGCTCATTAAACTTTTAAGCGTTTTGGAATACTTAAAGAATGCTTCTTGAAATATTATAAATCAGTGAATTAATCAATTATCATGATAATAGTTGGAAGGGAAAAGAATGGAAGAATGAAAGTGAAAAAGAGAATACCTGTTGCAGTTCTTCAGGTGACAATGCATTAAGAGTACCTAGAGTAGAAATCTGTAGTACAAAGGAAGGAATAAAAGAGGAAATGGGAGAAATAAATGAGAGAGAAAAGAACGTAGGAAAAGCATGGAAAGCATGAAAGAAGGACAGAATCAAGGAAATTTAAATAGCAATAAGATGAGCATTTCAGACCGCTTGTAAAGGGTATTCTTTAAGATGCGATCGATCACTCAATCAATCAATCAATCAAACAAATAATCATAACATAACAAAGAACAAGTAAAGAAAGGAAGAGAGACAAAATACCTGCTGCAATTCCTCAGATATTGTTGTATGACTAAGAGTAGAAGTCTGTAGCAGATATAGATAGGATGGAATGAAAGAAGAAATGGGAAAATGAGAAGAAGGAAGGCAAGAAAGTTGGAAAAATATGGATTTATCGTTCTTTTTAACTAATCCACAAGTTATTTCTATATACGTAGCAGGGACGTACACAACAGAGTGAAGCTTCAATAGCTTCAATTTAATGCGGCCCTTTAGGTAGATAGACCAAACACATTTGGAAGAATGAATGGGAATGAGGAAAGAAAGCAAAAACAACAACTGAAGTTAGGATTGGAAGAAAGGAGGGAAGAAAGGAAGGAAGGTAGGGAAAGAAAGGAAGGAAGGAAGGAAGGAAGGAAGGAAGGAAGGAAAGAAAGGGAGGGAGGGAGGGGGAGGGAGGGAGGGAGGGAGGAGGGAGGGAGGGAGGGAGAGAGAGAGGGAGGGAGGGAAGGAAGGAAGGAAGGAAATACCTGTTGGAGTTCTTCAGGTGACATTGCATCACTACGAGCAGAAACCTCAGCAGCATGTCGGTCTTTGATTTCTCTCATCTGTCTTCCTATCTCAGAGTCCACGTTATCCATTTCTCCCTCCTCTTCTTTCTTTGCTTCCTTGTTAAATTTGTCTTTCATTTTTTGAGCTTCTTCCTCGTGTCGAACTTTCATGTCATCCAGTACTCGTTGCTGTTCTTTTTTAATGGCCTTTTGAAAGAAAGAAAAAAGGAAGGAAGGAAGGAAAAAACTCAAATTAATACTTTAAGCAGTGCTTTTCAGGGTTCGTGAGCTGAGATATGAATTTAAAATTCCAGGAGAATTCAAGGAGTATTCAAGGACCCAAAAACGATTTTTCAGGGAGTGGTGTTACCAATTTTTTTACTAATGGTCTTACTGAAATACTAGGACATCCTCTTCCCTCACTTACATATAAAAGAAAAAAGTGAATTTCTCTATTTCCCATCCCATTCAAGTCCCTTATGTTTTTTGTTAAAAGTATAAATTCAAGTTTTCAAGGGGGTTGAGCAAAATTTCTAAAATTTAAAGGCTTTTCAAGCGCCCTTGAAACCGTAGATGAAATTCAAGGAGTTTAAGGAGTAGCACGAAGCCTGGCTTTTTTATACGAATTATACTCATAAGATAAATACGGGACTGCGTCTGTGCATGGTGTTTGTGCTTATACCGCCTGTGAGGACAACACAAGGCTGTCATCCCTGACAATCAAACCTCACCTGTTCTTCTGTAGTCTCCCTTGGCATAGTCACTTCTGGTACAGATACGTGTTCTGCGTCCACTGGTTTGTTCGCCGCTAGAGCTTTACTTTGTTCCTCTAAGATTCGTTTAGCTGACTCTTCTTCAGCCTTGCGACGAGCTTCTTCTTGTCTTCGCGCAAGACGTGCAGCGAGCTTGGCCTGTAAATCAAGGAATATATCGTTAGACAGAACTCTTGACCAAAGGGACAGGAGGAGCTGTGCACACAACAAACTTTCCTTATCCAAATCTCCTGCCTGTTTGTTATCCTAATAGAGGGATTTCATGGCAGCCAAGTTTGTGGCAAGTACAATAGAAAGTTTTTAAATGAGAATAGATTTGATTTCCCTTGAGAGAAAAGCGCTATTATTTTGACCACAAACATGGCTGCCGCGAAATCCCTCTATAATTAAAGGCACAACAAAATATGTTTCCGTTATTCAATTTCATTTTATGTCCAAATTTCGCGCATGAAATTCTTGAAGCTCATTGGCTCATTGTGGTGCACTATAGACCAATAACCCACGATTTTCATGGATTATAGCCATTACTGCACGGATCCCCTAAGGACCGCTACGCAGGAAACAGGTCAGAACGAAATACCACGCGTATGTTCAGAGCATGAACGAACGAGGCCCAGCGCTTTACATATACAGCAATTGACATTACCTTGGTATCATCGAGACTTCTGCTTTTACTTTTTTCTAGCTGATCTTGAAGAGCTTCGTTGTCTTTGCGGAATTGATCCATTATCTGTTGCTGTAGTACTGAGTCGAGGTTATTGTCACCAGTTAACTGAAGAAGAAACCGTACTATTTAGCCACAACAACAACAACAACAACAACAACAACAACAACAACAACAACAACAACAACGATGGTAAAGGTGGTGTTACACGATTCGATTCGCAACAACGATTTTCCGAGCAACAAATGTTAGCCGTAAAGTTTGTGCTGTGGATAATACAAAATGGAACGATTTTTAACGACATGTTTGCTTAGCCAACAGGTTGCAATTGTTTGATTTGAATTTTAAAAACTTTTATCGAAAAATTCAGAATTTGACAGAGCGTTGCGCGGAAAATCGCTGTTGCGAATCGACTCGTGAAACATTACACCTTAATGATGATTGTCATGGTGGTGGTTGATGATCATGATGATCGTGATGATGATGATGGTGATGACAATGATGAAGAGAAACAACTAACGGGAAGTGATTTTTTTCTTGTTACCTTATCAAGGAGTTCTTTGTGAGCTTGTTTAACTTGCTCCTTGTGTTCTTCGTTCAATCTCATCACCATTTCACCCAAACTACGAGCTTCTTCGCTTTCAAACCGTCCTTCCATAGCAAGCCTTTCTGCCTCATGTTTCTTTGAGAGCTCATCCAAGTCACCACCTTCGCTTATAACCTACAAGAACCAGTCAGTAGTTACAATTATGAACTAAAGCTACTAAGTTTCTTACTACTGTGGAACCAAGAGATAAACATGCGTGCACGAACCCACGACAAGGCTTGACAACTTATCTTGCAACTTTTTCTCCGACATTACGCGCAACATTGTAAGGGTGGACACACGGTGCAACTGTGTTGCGCGCAACATTGCAAGGGTGGACGCACTGTTCAACTGTGTTGCGTGCCACATTGCAGGGGTGGACACACTGTTCAACTGTGTTGCGTGCAACATTGCAGGGGTGGACACACGGTGCAACTGTGTTGCGTACAACATTACAGGGATGGACACACGGTACAACTGTGTTGCGTACAACATTGCAGGGGTGGACACACGGTACAACTGTGTTGCGTACAACATTACAGGGATGGACACACGGTACAACTGTGTTGCGCGTAACATTGCAAGGGTGGACACACGGTGCAACTGTGTTGCGCGTAACATTACAGGGATGGATACACGGTGCAACTGTGTTGCGTACAACATTACAGGGGTGGACACACGGTACAACTGTGTTGCGCGTAACATTGCAAGGGTGGACACACGGTGCAACTGTGTTGCGCGTAACATTGCAGGGGTGGACACATGGTGCAACTGTGTTGCGCGCAACATTACAGGGGTGGACACACGGTGCAACTGTGTTGCGCGTAACATTGCAAGGATGGACACACGGTGCAACTGTGTTGCGCGTAACATTGCAGGGGTGGACACATGGTGCAACTGTGTTGCGCGCAACATTACAGGGGTGGACACACGGTGCAACTGTGTTGCGCGTAACATTGCAGGGGTGGACACATGGTGCAACTGTGTTGCGCGTAACATTGCAGGGGTGGACACATGGTGCAACTGTGTTGCGCGCAACATTGCAGGGGTGGACACACGGTGCAACTGTGTTGCACGTAACATTGCAGGGGTGGACACATGGTGCAACTGTGTTGCGCGTAACATTGCAGGGGTGGACACATGGTGCAACTGTGTTGCGCGCAACATTGCAGGGGTGGACACATGGTGCAACTGTGTTGCGCGCAACATTACAGGGGTGGACACACGGTGCAACTGTGTTGCGCGTAACATTGCAAGGATGGACACACGGTGCAACTGTGTTGCGCGTAACATTGCAGGGGTGGACACATGGTGCAACTGTGTTGCGCGCAACATTACAGGGGTGGACACACGGTGCAACTGTGTTGCGCGTAACATTGCAGGGGTGGACACATGGTGCAACTGTGTTGCGCGTAACATTGCAGGGGTGGACACATGGTGCAACTGTGTTGCGCGCAACATTGCAGGGGTGGACACACGGTGCAACTGTGTTGCACGTAACATTGCAGGGGTGGACACATGGTGCAACTGTGTTGCGCGTAACATTGCAGGGGTGGACACATGGTGCAACTGTGTTGCGCGCAACATTGCAGGGGTGGACACATGGTGCAACTGTGTTGCGCGCAACATTGCAGGGGTGGACACACGGTGCAACTGTGTTGCACGTAACATTGCAGGGGTGGACACATGGTGCAACTGTGTTGCGCGTAACATTGCAGGGGTGGACACATGGTGCAACTGTGTTGCGCGCAACATTGCAGGGGTGGACACATGGTACAACTGTGTTGCGCGTACGGTGGACACATGGTGCAACTGTGTTGCGCGTAACATTGCAGGGGTGGACACATGGTGCAACTGTGTTGCGCGTACGGTGGACACATGGTGCAACTGTGTTGCGCGCAACATTGCAGGGGTGGACACATGGTGCAACTGTGTTGCGCGTACGGTGGACACATGGTGCAACTGTGTTGCGCGTAACATTGCAGGGGTGGACACATGGTGCAACTGTGTTGCGTGCAACATTGCAAGGGTGGACACATGGTGCAACTGTGTTGCGCGTAACATTGCAGGGGTGGACACATGGTGCAACTGTGTTGCGCGCAACATTGCAAGGGTGGACGCACGGTACAACTGTGTTGCGTACAACATTGCAGGGGTGGACACATGGTGCAACTGTGTTGCGCGCAACATTGCAAGGGTGGACGCACGGTACAACTGTGTTGCGTACAACATTGCAGGAGTAGACACACGGTACAACTGTGTTGCGTACAGCGTTACAGAAAAAGCTGTGTCGTGTGTCCGGACCTTAGGCCCTTCAGAGTATTTCTAACGTTTTTATCATTATTCCATTTTGTACCTTCGCTTTTTCAGCTTCTTGTTGCTCTCGTAATTTCTTCATCTTGTCCTTTTTCCTGCTCGCAAATTTGGCCTTCAGCAAAGACATTTGTAAAGCCTTTCTTTGTGCGAGATCGCGAGATAATTTCTCCTCGACGTTCATTTGTTCTTTCTTGAGTTGTTCTGCTTTGTCGGGGTCGAGAGATCCTGAAGCAACTAAATCATCCTGTTGAATAAAGACATACGTAAAATCAGTTAGAATCGAGGTAGATGATAGGGGGGTTAATGGAAACGGCCGTTGATAGAGGAATGGCGAGGGGAAGTGGAATAGTTGAAGGAAAGGCATCAATTGTTTGGAGGTGATTTCCGAGCAAATTGGAAATCTGAAAAGGTAAACTTTTGAAGTGCAAAAATTACACGATTTTCATACAAAACTCCATTCATATATAAATAGACAAAATATTCGACATCTCGTCATCCCATGTTCAATGCCATCTGCCAAGAACTCAACAAGACTAGTGCCACGAAGTTGTACGTTCTCGACGAAATCTGTCTGGAAAGTCCATGGACGCATTCAAAAAAGTTCGGGAAGGAGGACCGTTTCTTAACACAGGAAATGACTACAACTGGAAAGGAATTTAAAATAACCATGGTAACCTACCACCGTTGTGCAAAACATGTCGCCCATTTTTCTTCGATATGATTCAACCTCCTGGTCAGACGCTTCTTTCTCAGCATTAGCTTGGCCGGTTATCTGTTCCTGGATAATGGTATCTTGCAGTCCTTCTTGGGTTTTCAGCAGAGTTTCAGCATCAGCTTTAGGTTCAACATCGTCGAGCTTGATCTTCGATTTTTCGGCCTGGAAATAATTCCAAGTACAAATCTTAGATGAAAACCACAGCTTATGACGTCATAGCCGCCATATTGGAAACCAATCAAGTGTCTACTTTGAAAACGATTGACTTTTGCTGAATTTGCTTTTATTTATTTTTATATTTCTTTTTCCTTTCATTTTATCTTTCCTTCTTTCTTTCTTTGTTTGTTTCTTGTTTGTTTGTTTGTTTGTTTGCTTGTTTGTTTTTCCTTCGTTCCTTTCTTTTATTCCTTTCTTACTTACTTTCCTTTCCTTTCTTCTTTTCTTTTTTTACATTTTTAAAACATTTTGCAAGTTTACCTCTTCTTTCTGTTTCCTCAACAAAGCCGCTTCTCTTTCTTCTCTGCGTTTCCTCAGTTTATCGCGTAAGTTGGACATTTGTTTTTCTTTCTCAGCATCCAAAGCATTCTCCAGGTTGGCCACTTCTCTGTCGTGGTCATCCATGATGGCCTTCATTTCGTCTTCACTCAAGTCGCCAGAAAGTTTGTTAGCTAGTTTCTCAGCCAAATCTTTCATGGCCTTTGCTCTCTTTTCCTCCTAAAAATAGATGAGAAACTGAAGTGAGAATAACGTTTTAAAGGCAGGAAACATTGTCAACATCTGTTATCAGGAAAATAAAAACAACAATAACAAACAAACAACAACAAACAACCAAACAACAACAACAAAAGAAAAACTGAGAAATGACCATGGGGATGAAGACAACAACAAAAACAACAACAACAACAACACAACAAAAACAACAAGTTGCCCGAAGGAGAAAAAGGAAGAGCAGAAAGACACGACAATGACATTGCACTCTTGCCTGTTCTTTGACGAGTTTATGGACCGCAGTTTCCTCCTCTCGACTCAGTGTCTGCTCCAGATGCATTCTTTCTTTGTTCATTGTTCGTAAGAAGTCACTGACGTCACTAGTCCCGTGGATTTGCCATTGAACCACTGGTGAGTCACTTGGTTGCGGTACGGGTATATTAACTACTTGTCCTCCTTCAACACCACTTGGTTGGGTAATGATTCCACCAGCTCCTGGTACTACAATAGTGTAGGGTTGGCCTGGTTGGTTGAAAAATTGGATTTTAGTAGTAAGAAGTGGGTTACGAATCCCGCACCACGCGGGAAATCACGGATCACGCGCGGGTACATTCACGGTTCACGCGGGTAGTTTTGATGCAATCACGGGTCACGCCTTTTTGTTACCCTGCAAGATAGTCTCCTTCGTAGTCGTGTATAGTCTCGTCACGCAACGCCTTGATGGAGAGTTGCGTGACGAGACTAGACACGGCTGAGGACTTCAAATATCAGGTAGCTTTAGAAAACGTGACGCTAAAGTCAAAGAGAACACCGTGCAAGGCAACTAATAATATGCCGTTAACGTCGACAACGTTCTGAAGATGCAAAGTCGTGACGTTGTCACTGTAGTCATGCAACGAACGAATTTGATACAGTTATGAACTCAAATCCCAGTCTCGTGTTGAGTCGCGTTTGCTAAATCTATTGTAGTCTGGAGAAAGTTACAAGAACGCTCGACAGCAAACCATGATGATCATTGACAATGATGGTGATGACGATGATGACAAGGTCTACAATTTAATAAACTTAAACTCACCAAAGTTGCCTTTCTCTACTCGTTCAAGAAGGCTCTGCAAACTTGCCATCAACTCGTGCTCGCGAACCTGCGATCCAGCGGTCATTCCCTTGTAGTTGGACTTTGAGGATGACGGTGCGGTTTGTTGGTGTTCGTCAAGTTCTACGTTGTCATCGCCGCCTGCACCACCAGGATGGACTTGCTCGCGGGTAGCCTGTGTGTATTTAAAGTACGATTAATCTGATACAGAACACTGAAGGCTTACCCTAGAATCAGAGGTGACTATTCTAAATCCTTTACGGATGGGTGGGTGGGGGGGGGGGGGGGGAGGTGACTATTCTAAATCCTTTACGGATCGGGGGGGGGGGGAGAAACTCATTCACATTTCTGGATGTAAAAATGTGGTCAATTCGACATAATCTGTTTGGAAGCCGGTTTTCCGGAACACAAACAACAAAAGTAACAGCATGGCACGACGGACAACTCAAGAATTTGCCGCTAAAATGACGTGCTGATATATCACCTTCGCGCAGCTCAACCTAGAAAGTCGCGAGGGCCGGTGAGGTTATTTAACTCACTCGCTGACATTGCTGAAGAAAAAGGTTTTCTAAGTTTCTTGCAATTCACGATGGATTTTTACAAAAGAGGTATCACACATGTGGTTCCTCCATTTATTCTCGTTTTACCATTACACTGTAATTTGTAAGAAATGCTATACGTAACAGATATCTATTTATCACCAGAACGTCTTTTACTCACCTTGATAAGTGCTGAAACATCAAGATTATCCAACATATCTCTGAGTTTATCTGTCTGACCCATAATTCGATCAAAAAATCCCTTGAGATCAGCCTGGTGACGCGATAGTTGAGAACTCATGTGCAACGTCTGATCCTCTAGTTTATCATACAGTGTTCTCACATTAAAGTTCTCCAACTCGAACCTCACATTATGACTTTCATACGATGCTGGCGCGCCCTCTGCCACGCCCCGTGGGCCCAGTTCTCCTAGATTGTCATCAATTCCTGGGATAGGCACAACAGGGATCGGTGCTCCTAGTGCTTTGTATTTAGGTCTTAGTGCCGCAATTGGATAGCGACCGAAGCTGCGTGGTCTCCAGATGAATATGGCAATGACAAGCATCACGACACATATGAACATGAAGGCTGTCATCCCGTAGATGACCCCCTGGTTAGGTGCCAGGTTTATGGGCTGAAAGAAAATACATTTAATGTAGAAATAGAAAACGAGGCAGCGTGTTATGTTGAGTTATAGAAGCACGCGGGAATTGTAAGAAGACGAGAGAAGTGTTAGGAGAACTTCTCAACACTTCACGAGTCTTCTTACAATTCCCAAGTGCTTCCATAACTCAACATAGCACTGCTGCCGAGTTTTCTATTTCTTTTATGAAATATTCAAGACCATGGTAACGTTCCGTGCTATGTTGAGTTATGGAGAATGCTTCTCCACCAATCAGTGCGCGCGCTTTGTATGAATTATTTTATAAAACTTAATATCAGCACTATTTAAGACAGCAGCGCAAGACAAAGTAAGAAAAGTTAAGACGGACTCTCATTTAGTCAGTCTGGGTAATAGCGAGACGAATCGTGTTCTAACTTCTGATTTTGAAAAGAAGCTAGTGATTGGTTAATATAACGCTGCTTGTTATTGGACATTTACTTGGAACCAGTCGCTCACGTCAGTTGGCCTGAACGAACATCCAATAAGAAACGGCGTTAGAATGACATTCATGATTCAGCCAATCACAATCGCCTTTTCAAATGCAGAAAGACCGTTTGGGCGCCAAGAGAACTTGTCGCTGATACGCAGATACAGTGCAAATCTTTGCACCGCGACACGTATGTTTCCAAATTTGGTCAGGGTTTTTGTCTTTGTTGATCCGTCCATCGTCCTTGGGGGCTGGGTTTATGTGAATTCGTTCAATCATTGGTTGATTAGAGATAGGCTTCACCCCCAAGGATAATGGACACAGTGGCAATGCAACGGTTTTTGCTGTACATATCAAACAATTGTTGTCGTTTGCTGGGCTTCCTGTGCTTTTATTATTGGGCATCCTGTTCACCAAAAAGCCGAGGTTTCTAAGCTATTTTCAAGGTGGTGGACAATGTGGTTTCTTCGCTACAATATCTGCAAGTTTTCATTCAAATTTTCGACAGTTTGGGCTTTAAATGGCACGATGAAAATCAACAAAAATGCAACCACTTGACTTCCAAATAAGGTAAGGTATGCTCTGAGGTATGCCCAAATATGGAAAAATCTTGTAAATTCAATATTTTTTTTAAATTTAACACTCACCTCATTTTTCTTGACTCCAAGTTTACTTAACATGATATCATTGAAGTTTACCATGCTCTTGCCATCAGGACAATTCTCTCCTTGCTTCACCACTTTAACGACCGTTTCTACCGACTGGAAGCCATTATCATAAAAAACAAATGTCCCATCTTCCTGAAACGCGTGCACGAAGTACTTGAGTGTCTTATTTGTTTCGGTAACGATGGAGTGAAGTTGACGGAAGTTTCCATAGTCAAAGTTGGGATTAGTGTTGAAAAGATGATTCTTACGATACCTGGGATAGTGGGAAAGAGAGCGGTTCTGTTCATTAATTGATAATTTAAACGTGAGTGTGTCGCCCAACTTTAAACAGTACATCGGGAATTTGACTGTATCATTGGAGTTCGTAGTAGAGTTACCACCGGCAGGTTCTACTGCTCGTCGCTTTCGTCGGGCTGGTGCCGGAGCAGGAGAAGAAGGGGTGACTGGGGTCAGCGCGTCTTTAGCTCCTCCAGCTGTCTTGGGCAAATATCCAAAAGGGCCGTTTGTATCATACACCATGATTTCCATACTATGAGGAGTCGTGTCAAAGTCATTCAGTCCCAATTCGTCTGTCACTATCGTAGTTTCTGTTGTGTTCTGTATATGTGTTTCAAATAATAAAGCTCCGTCGGCATTTCGTCGGCAGGTAAACTTTGGGCGAGTCCGCTCGCACTGTACGTCACAATCAATAGGGGTGTAATCACACAAGCAGGATCCGTAAACTGTGTCAAATTTGCCTTCTCCGCCACACGTTTTTGTTTTACACCTATCATTCAAGTCGTTTAATTCTTCGCATTGTCGTGTTGATGCTAGACGATACTGAGTGTTACCGCAGAGTGGATCAACCTAGAGGTGGTAACGAGTAATGTTAGTGAAACTATTAAAAGGGTTTACCGTCATACGGGTGAAATACGCATTGCGCATACTCGGCTGTCCGTGAAAAGTTAGTGCTTATCTTTTCCTAAAAGGTTACTTTAGTTGTTCTCTTTTCCTGGTCAAATAATACCCGAGAAATTAGCATAATACCACGACAGCTGAAACGACGGTATCTTTATTTGTAAACACGAACGACAGCACGAACGCGTCCGCGAATTCCCGCCAAATTTTTGATCATGCGCAGTGCGTTTTTTACCCGTGTCGAGCATATGAATGAGTTTTCTGGTCCCAGTTTGACGAGGGGTGGATAGCAATATCCTTTGGATAAATCCTCATCAAGTGGATAAAATGATAACGCTTTCCTTCGAGCAATGTTTTCCGTGTTTGATAGCGTGATCAAAACACGCGTGGTTGGGCGAACACGAGCGAGCTCTCGAGTGTTCTCCCAACATCACAAGTGTTTTGATAAGGCTATCAAACACAGGAAAACAGTTTTTTACTTCTTTTATAAAACAACAAGCGCACAAATTTACGAAAAATCCGAAAAACAGCGACGTAAGCGTGTTTTGATACTCTCATCAAACATGGCTTTCTGGCCAATCAGAGCGAGCGTTATATAAGAGTTATTTTATAAATAAACTTATTTCCTGGATAAGGATTCGTTCAGCGGATAGCGCTGTCCTCTCTTCCTGCAACTAGAACGTGATAGGACAACAGCCATTGACAATGAAATAGTTCTAAAACGTACCACGCATGCATGCCTCCCCAGTCCTCCTCAATGTTGGCCTCACTGAAAACATTCGACAGTCAAACAAACAAAACTTTACGGTGAAACTCAAGCCACAAGAGCCAAACTCAGTCCCCCAAAATTAAGGTTAAGGACTTTGTTGAATATACTATTGCCTGTCTTTTTCTCCCAGAATTGTTTTCTCCCGTGCTCAAAATAAAGCTCGAAGATATGACACGGGAAAATCTAAAGAAAACAATTCTAAAAATATTGCTTGGGATTCCTGTGGTCAAGACGCGGCCGCGCGGAATCCCGCCAAAATTCGCGCATGCGCAGTTGTTGACATTGTGAGTGAATGAATTTTGTTTGAAAAGACTCACCTGTGGTTGACAGTCATTGTCACTATTTCCTTCTGACTTCTGGAAATCTGTCTCATCATAATACACATACCCAGACTGGCACTGACACGCGCCATCTGATATCTGGAAAGACCGGTATTTACCAATACATGTACACTTAGCCTGTCCTTTGCCTGCAGTAGCACTACTACCGCAAGGCCTACAAGCAGTTCGACCAGCAACATTATTAAAAGTACCATTAGGACATGGGAAACAGTCCGTTGGGCTGGTTGCTAGGGACAGGTTACCATAGCTACCAGCCGGACATGGATACTTGTCACCACTGCCCTCAGGGCAATAGTAGCCTTTAGGACAAGGGTTCTTGTAGGGAGCGATCGTTCCCGCTGGGCAAAAGTATCCAGGAGGGCAGATAGTACAGTTTAGTCTCTTTTCATGGTTGCCATAGGTACCGGCTCGGCATATCTGGCAGTTGTCTTTGTGGTAAACACGTGGTCTTGGAGTTCCTAGAGCTGAGTAGCCTAATTCACAGAGTTTTTCTGATCCAGATCCCGGTGGGCAGTGGTAAGGATAGCTACAGTTTTCGTATGTTTCTGATCCTTTTACACAATAGTACCCACCTAAAAACAACGGTAGAATATGTGGATTAATGCTAACTGACAATACAAACCTCGTGTGAAATATTTAAGGCATATAAAACGGCCGCGCGTGTCTCTGTACTGTGATATAAGCATGGTAGCCAGCTGATCAGCGCGCGCGTACTATGTCAAATATTTTTAAAATTATGTATAGAGTAATATTGACGTTGAGTTAGTAGTTTATTGAAGCTGGGTTTTGGCGCCTCGTTGTTCATTATGTACTAAAGACAACGGACAGCAGCGTACGCTTTGTGTCTTCCTCAATCTACTTCCCGTATCGGTCAGTCCGTCCGTAAGTCAGTCCGTCCGTAAGTCAGTCCGTCCGTAAATCAGTCCGTCCGTAAGTCAGTCAGTCCGTAAGTCAGTCAGTCCGTAAGTCAAACAGTCCGTAAGTCAGTCCGTCCGTAAGTCAAACAGTCCGTAAGTCAGTCCGTCCGTAAGTCAGTCCGTCCGTAAGTCAGTCCGTCCGTAAGTCAGTCCGTCCGTGCGTCCACCTCAATACAGCTTCAAATATACTGTCTCCATTACCACTGCTTACCTGGACACATATGCGGCTCTGCTGTTCTATCATCACAGTATCGTCCTGCAGGACACAAGACCTCGTATACTGCCCCCTCTCTACAGTAATACTTCGGACGACATGACAGTCCATCTATATTCGTCCTGTTTTCAGGGCAGTAATACCCTCCAGGGCAAAGACCACAGTCGGTGTAGTTTTTAGCCCCTAGGGTTTCTCTGCGACGTCCTGCCGGACAAATCCTTGGTTTCTGAGCCTTCAGACAGTAGTGTCCGAGTGGACATTTGCTGTTGTTGTAGTTGTTCATTCCCGTTACGTTGCACCAGTACCCAGCAGGGCATTCAAAGCAGTCGTTTAATATTTTACCACCGGGGATGTCACGATACCGTAGGGTGGGGCACTTGATGGGGTATTCACCCCTTTCACAGTAACGACCAGGTGGGCAGGGAACGCCAAAATCTGATCCTGAAGATTTGAAAAGGTAAGATGGTCAGTAATTAAGGATTGATAGCTAGCGTGCATTTATCGAGTTTAGTGCACGCGGGAGGTCCCTAAGCATGCAAGAAGCGAAAGAGTCGCAAGAGGAATAGCCGAGTAATCAGTAATTAGTAAAAACCACGTCGATGATTTACACTTCTTACGTATAGAGCAGATTTCGTATGAGTGTGAAACGGACCGCACCGTGCCGTGACCGTGTCAGTGCCGTGATGTCTGTAAAAGCATTCGAAACTCCTGTCGTAACCGTACCGTCACCGTGAGGTACTGTTTTCACACTCATAAGAAATCTACCTTACCTAATGCAAAGTACAAAGCAAGAAATCTTTCCGTTCTAAGCATAACAGAATATAAACACAAACATAAACAAGACCGTTTCTTGCTCTGAAGGTCCTAATAAAACCAAGGTTTTAGACACACTAGTTTACACTTACGATCATACTTTCTTACCATTAATACAATAACGTCCAGCAGGACACGTTGTACAGTCCCATACTGACCCCGCTCCACCAGTATAATTCTTCATTGTATTATCTGGACACGGTACAGGAGCCAAAGTACCATTAGGGCAGTAGTATCCCATGGGGCAAGGCCCTGCCACTATAGGTGGTCCATAACCATCAGGATTGGGATCAGGGCTTCCACTTTTACAGAAGAAGCCACCCATACATGTACTTGTTATCTGGCCAAGGCGACAGTAGTGACCCGTGATACATGGAAGGCACTGCGATGCGTTAGCTAATCCTGTCATGTTCTCGTAGGTGAAGGTTCCGTTAGGACAGGGTGTTGGGACAGTAACACCTGCAGGACAATAGTTAAAGCTAGGACATTTGGTTGGGGATGGTGTGCAGTAGTATCCAGCTGGGCAAAGATCGCAGTCTGCTTGGCCTTCACGTTTTTGGTTGGAACCTATAGAGAAGATGGAAGAACAGGTGAGACAGAAATAATCGGACAACTAAGTAACCAAGTACAGCCTAAGAATACAATGAGACTATAGGACCAAGCGAAAACAAGGCAGGACTTATCTTTAATGCGACTTGAATAAGACGTTAACTCCCCGTATACACCTATTTCAAAAAAGGCTGTCAGATGAGAGGACAAGACACACGCAACTCGACCGAAAAGGAGTATGGGTAGCTTCAAAACCTCACTCGATTTTCGGTTTTGGACCTGACTTTTAACACCAACAGTTGAAGTTCTTTGTTGTATAAGGTAGAAGCAAGATAGTCGTGAATTGTCGTGTTGATATTCATTTGCCTTTTCTATGTTTAGTAATTTCTACCCATACACCCTTTCAGGCGATTCGCGTAGGCTTTCGACCTTTCGCTGACGTTTTTGAAATAGGTGTAAATGACAACGTTTTGAACAGTAATATACTACAGGTGTAAGTCACAAGTGACATACGGCAAAAGAGGGAAAGCAAAGAACACACGAATTCACAAATGAAGGAAGACTTACAAAAGGAACGTACCTGGTTTACATTGAATAGGATTAGGAGACCCTCTAGGACATTTGTGTTCTACAGGACAAATATATCCCGTCGGTGAAGATACATTTGCACGTGAAAACTCTGGACAGTAGTATCCAGGATTACACTTATCGGTAGGCTGTTCGTTACCATATCCTGCACAATACCAACCAGGGATGCAATCCAGACACTGTGCTTTTGACTCCGCGCCTGTGCTATTACGGAAAGTACCAGGTGGACACTCTTGGGGTGATTGTGTCCCTGCTACACAGTAATGACCTTTAGGACAGTGACCATTCTTGGGGTACTTGGCAGTAGGTGTTGGGGTAGAAGAATTTGCTCTACCCTGGCAGTAGTAGCCACTTGCGCAGATACCATTGTACTTCGTGGTTCCTGCTACTGAACAGAACTTCCCAGCGGGGCAATCAGTACACATGTATTCAAATATGAGCCCTGTTTTATTGCCGTAGGTACCAATAGGACACGGCTTAGGCGTACCATCAGGGCAGTAATACCCAGCTTTACAAGGCACCACCTCAGTCATATTTTGGTAAGGACACATGCTACCTGGACTACAAGAAGTGCAGTTGCCCTGGCCTGGATTTGGTTGGTAGGTTCCTGGTAGGCAGCTTTGAGGTGTGTTGGTGCCGACCGGACAGTAGTAACCGGCAGGACACAGATGTCCCATAGCTGGATTGATGGGTGTGGGAGTATTTGATCCACCAGTGCAGACATACCCAGCACTGCAATCAGGTGCAACACCACCACTTATAGTAGTATTAGGGCAATACTTTCCAATTGGGCAAGCCAAACATTGTGATTTCAATGCAATTCTACCAGTATTATGATAGAAACCTGGAGGACACGCAGCGGGAGCGCTGCCATTGTTACAGTAGTGTCCAGGTGGGCAGGCATCGTTAAGATACTCAAACTGAAAGTGTTGGTAGTTAAGGTAGTCCTTTGCACGTCTGTCATTTTCAGGATTTGGCATCAGTGCACCTTCAGTGCAGTAGTATCCACCCCAGCATAGGCCACTGGGAGTGTCCAAGCCTGGAGTAGCACAGTAGGACCCAGCAATGCACAAAGTACAGTTGTCTGAGTGCGTAAGTCCTCTTTTACCACTGAATGTTCCTGTTGAATGAAATAAAGAAGTTTGAACTTTTTATAAAGACAATTATATATTACTGTGTGAAGAGCGCTACCGTAGCCACCAAACAGGTCTTAGAGTCGTTTTTGCATGTATGAGTGGGAAACTCACCGCGCCGTACCGTGACCGTGTCAGTGCCGTAATGTCTATAAAAACATTCGAAATTCATGCCGTAACCGTATCGTAACCGTACAGTGTTCCCACTCATACGAAAACCACTCTATTTACAAGTTAGCTATTCAGAGAACGGTATTTTGTTTTGATGCACATTCTCACAGTAATCGTCCACTATTGAATTCAAGAAACATCAGACAAGTTTCGCTCAGGAATCAATTATGTGCCAATAGTTGGACGCATTGTTTACAAACATTTACACTATATTAATGTGGCAGCCATTTTCCCAATTTTTTGCCATGCTGTTCCGTTAAAACAGCAAATGGATTTGTGGTTGGTATGCACTTTACATAAAACTGGTTTACTTGTGCTCAGCTATACAAGCTCCAAATGAAAAAATACACAACCTAAATAAACAAGTGATCTTTCACTTGTTCATCCAATTCTTGGGTTGCATGTGACGTCACGGCAGCCATCTTGAATGAACTTCAACAAAAGATTTCTCATTAGCGTCTCTTGTTCATTCAACATGGCTACCGGTTCTTTGTCTTTTGATTCCCAAAGGAATGGATGAAACCCAGCAATGGAAAATTGAACTCATTCCTCTTCACACACAAATAAGAATCCACACTTACGTTCTGGACAAGGAAAGTCTCTGTAGTTCCCAGTCCCCAGAGGACAATAATGACCTGGCTCACACAACACAGGATCAATAACAGCAGCCAAAGTTGTATTACAATAGAAACCCGCGGGACAATCTTTACAGCTGCTCTGATGTCGTTCATTTTGATATTGACCACTTCGACATCGTTTTGGTGAAGGACTACCTTTCGGACAGTAATGACCCTTTGGACACTCCAGTCCTAAGGGCGTGGCTGTATCTTGTCCCCCTGGGCAGTAATAAGTAGCAGCACATTTATCAGTGGGTTCATCAAGACCCGGTCCAGCGCAGTACCATCCAGATGTACAGTTAAGACAATCGTCTGCTTTAACGTTACCAGAGGTTTTAGAGAATTTCCCTGCAGGACAGGCCTCTGGGATTCCTGTGCCCTCTTTGCAGAAATAACCGGGAGGACATTTAAATTGGTCAGGTACTGTTGAACTATCGTTACAGTAAAATCCAGCAGTACATTTCTTTGTCGGTTGTTTGAGACCAGCATTTGCGCAGTAGTAGCCAAGGGTGCAAGGAGTTGGACGCTTGGAGCCACGCTCACAGAAATGGCCAGCAGGGCAGATGTCACCTAGAATAGAACATATTAATACAAGGCTACTCTTGGGCCTGCTGTATATTTGCTAGTAACTGATAAGCTGTTTTTGTCAACCGTGGATATGTAACTATAACATGTGGAAAGAAGTTTTGCTTCGACTGCATATGTACTAAGTCCTGTTTTTTTTATTTGTTTACTAGCGGAATCAAACTGTCGTGAACTTAAGGGATCGAAAACTGTTCTAAATGGTCAAGTTTTTGAGAAATCCAGCTTTTAGATAGCAGCTCTCCACTAAAGACTATAGATAACACTGTCCAGTAAATAAAGACCATTGATGAGAAAGAGAGAGAGAGGGGGCGGGGGGGGGGGGGGGGGGGGGGGAGAGACTAGCAAGTGAACTAGTTCGGGCTGCGTTGGAGTATAAAAATATAACAAAGGATGAATGGAAATCTGTAACACCGTAAAATAAGAGAGATTACTTACGAACTTTTCGAGCCTTAGCCCTTTGTTTGAGTGAAAAAAGGACGAGAAAGAGGTTGAGTTTTCTGCCATAAATATTATATCGTACCTGTAGTCTTGTTCCAAGCTGGACAAACACATTCAAACGACTTATAGCAAGTATCCGATGGTTTAGTAGCGTTATCGTAGTTAGCCACTCCAATATCACCAGGACGTTTAGACCACGAACCACCAGAACAGTAAAACCCTTCATCGCATTCACCATTAGGCATAACCCGTCCATACCCCTCACAGTAGAGACCAGCTGGACATGATACGCAAGATGACTCTGATGGCTGGGTGGTCAAGTTGTTGAACGTCCCGGGTTTGCAAGGATACTGCTTGGCAAACGTTGTTCCTTCGAGGCAGTAGTGGCCGTCTGGACAGTTGTCTGGGGTGATTGTTGTTCCAGTGCAGTAATAGCCTTAAATGAAAAGAAACTTTATCAGACAATAATATTTATCGAAATATTTCAACCAATCAGAGCGCGCGTAAGATTCGATGACGTCATCTATACATGTGTTACAAATTGAAGATGGTTTTGAGTTGTCTGTCCTCTTATTGACACACTCTTGACGTCATAACATGTTCAAAACTCAAGTGGAATCACGAGCGCAGCGAGTGGTTTCACTGCAAAGTTTTGAACATTTTATGGCGTCAAGAGTGTGTCAATAAGAGGACAGACAACTCAAAACCATCTTCAATTCGTTTTTTACAACAAATTATATGAGATAAAAGTTAAAAAATCCTTTTCAAACGGGGCAACAGAACGAGCGCGCGCGCTGAAACGCGTCAGCAGTGTGTCTGTCCTCTTATTGACACACTCTAATCAACCAATCAGATCGCGAGATTAGTATCAAGTGTTGTAAAAACATTAATTACACACGGTTCTCGACAAATCAGAGCGCGCGAAATATACCAATTATTAAATAAATTGCTATTGAGTATTCACCTGGTGGACAAGGGTCACAAGCTCCCATTTCTCTCTTGGATGCGTAAAAACCTGGTTTACAAGGAGACGCGGTCGTACTTCCTTGTGGACACTCGTGACCTTGAGGACAGACACCTCCAACTCCTGAATGACCACCACTTGGCTCGCTGATGTTGACTCCAGATGTACAGAAGAAGCCTATTGGAAATGATCAAAACAGATGAAAATGAAAAGAGGATCGAAAAGGAAAAGGACAGCGAAGAGAAAGAAAGGAAAGGGAAAAGAAGAAAGCTAAAGGAAGGGCAGTTATCACAGAAAAGGTTAAGTCAGGGAAAGTACAAAAAGGAAGGGAAGGGAAGAAAAGTAAAAGGAAGCAAAGAGAAGTAAACAAAGAAATGAGAAGGGTAGGGAAAAGAAGCAAAAAGGAAAGGAAATTATCACAGAAAAGTGGAGGAGAACGGAAGTGCACAAATGAGAATGAGGAAAAGAAAGGGAAGGGAAAAAATGGAAAGTAAGACAAGGAGAGACCTGTGGATGTGAGTTATTGACAGATACTAACCTGCTTTGCACTTTCCAGTAACTGTAGATTTTCCAGCCACTTCACAGTAATGTCCCCCAGTACAAGGAGAACAATCACTTTCTTGTTTGAGTCCAGTCACATTACCAAAAGTACCAACAGGACATGGTCTGATGTCATAGCCAGTTTGTTTTGGACAGTAATATCCTAGGGGGCAAGGGTCGGGTAATACACCACGAATACATTGATATCCCTCAGGACAAATATCACAAGACCAAGCCCCTTCAAAAAGATAAGAGACAATATTGAATTACTTAGATAGTCCTGTCCTCAGTATACACGAATGGGGATTGGATTTAGCATAAGGATGCAGATAATGTCAATTAACTTTGTTTTCTCATACCTAGTGCTAATGTTTCTGGAAGTGTTTGTTCTAACTGGTCACCCTCGGATCATCTCACCTAATTTGCCACATCATTTGTCACAATATTTGCCATGCCACTTGCCATACTAGAGCAGATTTCATATGAGTGTGAAACGGACCGCGCCATGCCGTGACCGTGCCGCGTTTTCTATAAAAACATTCCAAATTCCTGTCGTAACCGTGCCGTGACTCTGTAGTACCGCTTTCACAATCATACGAAATCTGCTCTATTTTTCACTGTCTCGCTACTGAACCAAATCATGTCACCACGTTTTGTAATTCCACTTGCCACGTTGTCAAACCTTACCACACCCCTTTCTGTTAAGCGTAGCACTATCTGTCGCTCTGTCACTCTATCAATCATGCTATCTCCCATGTATTTGTTACATCATACTTATGTTCTAGTAGACTTACCTGTGTGATTCATGAAGGTTCCATTCTGACAAGGTTCTGGTTTAGACGACCCTCTAACGCAGAAATGTCCAACAGGACACACATTCCCTGTTACTCCGTCTGTGGGATTTCTCTTGTAAGCCTTACGTTTGCAGAAATAGCCCGGGTAACAATCATCAGTTACTGATGTTAGACCAGTAGACTCGCAGAACTTTCCTGGATCACAGTCAACACAATCGCCTTCTTTCTCTTTTTGCCTGTAAGGGTTGTAAGTCCCCTTAGGGCATGGTACAGGAGTGGGTGTCCCCTCAGGACAGTAGCTTCCGTTAGGACAGTCAGTACCGTAGGGTTTGTTTACAGGTGTGGGTTCACTAGACCCGCCTTTGCACCAGTAGCCTTGAGAACACTTCTTAGTAGGGAACGATGTAGTTGAGGTACACCAGAAGCCAGGTGAACAAGGTAAGCATTCTGATTCTTTCTTCAGACCTGTGCGGTTGCCAAATGTACCTGAAGATAAATATAACGTTTTTATAGATCTTGAATGTACTCAACTCTTAGATGAAACCATGCAAACACTGCTCTTGCACAGGAAAAAAAAGTCAATTCCCAGCTTGGGCCAGACATGGGGCTTCCCTGGGTCTAACCAGGGAATGCCTGAGAATCCGTTCTATTTCTACAAGTTTGGGTATTATAGATTTCCCAAGTAAAACAGAACAGATTTCCAATTTAGACCCAGGTGACCACCAAGTTGGGAATTGACATTTATTCCTGTGTTGGGGCAGCCTTGGATGTCGGAAATAAAGATAATAAATTGGAGGGACCATGAATGGATCCTGGAAGCACTCCTCTCGTTCCTGGTAACGAATACACTTTTCCAACACCTGAGGAGATTGCAGGGGTTTTGTGTCCGTTTTGGGGGATGAATTTTCAAAGGCGGTCCCTGGGGAATTTGAAACCGGTTTTGGATAGATCTCGACCTGCTGAACCGGTTTTAACCAACTTTTACCGGTCTATTTCCAACACCTGAGGAGCTTGACCGTACAATGCCTCTTGTATACATATAGATATTTTTCTTTCTTTTTTAAAACAAGATAAAACAGTATTCTAAAATTAGACAGTTTACCTGCTGGGCATCCAGTCCCTTCAGGTGAGCCTTCAAGACAATAGTGCCCCAGAGGGCAGATATCTCCAGTTATGCCATCAGTTGGAGTTGAAGTAGAAGCATTCATGCGACAGAAGAAACCTAGAAAGAAAGAAAAAACACATATTGTATATAACTTCAGGGTCTTGTAACAGTAAGTTATAAAGTTAAATTCCATTTACACGAGAACAGGGTTTGTTTACCTTCATTACAGAGTGTTGATGGTTTAGTAAGCCCCTCTGCTCCACAGTAATACTTGGGTGGACACTTGGAACACTGACCGACCCTCTCCAACCCTGTGAAATTACTGTAGGTACCCATTGGACATGGGTGCTCCTTTTCAGTCGCTGTTTGTTTGGGGCAGTAGTTACCAACTGAGCAGGTCTCTGGATTAATAACGCCCGTAGAAAGTCCGCTTGGATCACAGTAGTAGCCAGGGTTACACGGTTTGCAAGACCATTTGCCTGTTTCATCTTGATAGAATCCAGCTTGACATTTTTCTGGGCTTGGGCTGCCAGTAGGGCATTTGTGGCCCTTTGGACACAGCTCAGTAGCATTGTTGATGGATCCACTAGGGCAGTAATAGCCTTGGAGACACTGGAATATTACCGATGTTGCACCTTGTGAGGGACAATAGTACCCTGCTGTACAGTTCTGACAGTGTTCTCTCTTAGAATTTCCTCTGTTGGGAGAAAAGGAACCAGCAGGGCACGGCACTTCCAGAGGGGTTCCCTCAGGACAATAATGTCCTTCAGAACAATTCCTAGGGTTTGGTACAGTGTCTCCACCTTTGCAGTAATAACCAGCAGTACAAACCCCTGAGTACACAGGCAACTCATCACGTGCACAGAATTTGCCAGCATCACAAGGACGCGGCTGGGAGGAGCCTTTAGGGCAATAGCTTCCTTCGGGACAGATTGCACCAGTGAAATTCACGGAGTATATAGGGCAGGTATAAAGGTGTGAGTTATTATAAGCATCACTGACATGAGGTATAGGGCGTGGTGAATATGCACCTCGTGAGCAATACCATCCAGGATCACATTGACCATTAGGGTATTTCCGACCATATCCTTGGCAATACTCCCCAGGAGGACATGGTGTACAGTCTGTAGCTGAAGTTGCTCGTGTCTTATTATTGAACGTCCCTGGAGGGCACTTGAATGGTGTAGTTGTTTGTTGAGGACAGAAGTGACCTGCTGGACAGACACTTCCATATGCCTGTGAAACAGGGTTAGGTAAAATAGCGCGGCCTGAACAGTAATATCCAGCATCACAGGATCCATTAGGTGCTGATAGCCCAGTTTCCAAACAGTAGTGACCGCCATAGCAGTCAACACACTCAGATTCTTTGGTGAGTTTAATACGAGGTCCAAATGTGCCAGGAGGACATGGCTCAGGTTTATGGAAACCAGACTCACAGTAGAACCCTGAGGGGCATGGCCCACCAGTCACGCTTGCATTTGGGTTAGGAACTTCGGCTTTCTCAATGCAGTAATAACCAGCATGGCAAAGCCCAGTTGGATTGTATTTCTTTCCAGCTGTTGCACAATAGTGTCCTTTGGTACATGGTGAGCAATTATCTTTGGAGACAAGTTTTGTCCTGTTTCCAAATGTACCCTTAGGACATGGGAACTCATTTGCTGTTCTAGTTCTATTTGGGCAATAATAACCAACAGGACAATCTACAGGGACAATTGATCCATGAGAGGAACTGTTTGCTCCACTGGATGAGTTTAGTCTTGCTTCATTAGGATCACAATAACTTCCTGCAGGACATTCAAGGCAGTTTCGTTGTCTTTTGTAGGGCTGGTATTCTCCAGCTGGGCAAGGATATTGTTGGCCACTACCTTCAGGACAGTAGTGTCCTTCTTGGCATTCTTTATCAGGTGGACTGATTTCTGTTTGGCCAGCAGGGCAGTAAAAACCTTTAGAACAATTTCCTTTAGGATAACTCATACCGTATTGAGGACAATACATTCCAGGAATGCAAGGCATGCAATTGTTTTTGAATTGGTTGTATTCCTTGTCTGCATATGTACCAGGTTCGCAAGGTAAAGGATAAGCACTGCCAGTTGGACAGTAATGTCCTGTAGGGCAGCGATCTCCATTGGATTGGTTAACAGGGTGTGAGAATATAGTGCTACCATTACAGAAGTAGCCAGCAGTACACAATCCCGCTTCTTTATCAAGATAGTCTTCATCACAATAGTACCCTGGTGTACATGGGCGAGGTGCATCAGCGCCTTCAGGGCAGAATGTTCCCTTCTTACAAAAGCCCCCAATGCTTCCAATCAATGGACAAACTGCACTGCCATTGGCTATGTCAGCAGTATTTAATGGTTTCCATTCCCAAGAACCTCCACTACAGAAATATCCAGAAGCACAATTTCCCTGTGGACGTGGCATGGCATTAATTGGACAGTACTTTCCTGGTGGACACATCTTACAGTCAGAAATCTGGTGTCCCATAGTATAGTTCTTGTAGGTTCCTTTAGGGCAAGCTGTTGGACTAGCTGATCCATTAGGGCAATAGTACCCTTCATAACACTCAGTATAATTTGCAGATGCATTGGGACAGAAATGTCCAGGAGGACAATCATAACAGTGACTTCTCTTCCATAGAGAGTTATACTCCCCACCTGGGCAAGCTTTGGGCGATGGTGATCCAGCAGGACAATAGTGACCAGGAGGGCAAGGACCACTTTCTGCAGTTATGTTCTCAGGATTACGGATTTTGGCTTTGCTGGTGCAGTAGTAACCAGGGTCACATTCCCCACTTGGCCACTCAAGCCCTGGTTTCTCACAGTATTTTCCTCCAGGGCACGCACGACAGTTGCTGAAACTTGACTGTAATGTTTGGTTGTTATAGTAACCCTCAGGACATGGCACTGGTGCACGGGCATCACCTCTTGGGCAGTAATGACCAACTGGACACATACCAGCATCTCCTCTGTGCCCACCTGATGGAGTGCGTGAATCTGATCCATTTCGACAGTAGTAACCATCAGCACATTGCCCTGATGTAGTTGTAGCATTGATACGGTTACAATATGAGCCTGCATCACAGGGACGACACTGGTTTGCATCAGAGAGGTACTGATCTGGACTGTAGGTCCCTTGTTGACATGGACGCCAGTCAGGTCCTGTCTTTTCAGGGCAGTACCAGCCTTTAAATGACAACATAACATAATAAAATATAATATATAAATAACACACAATCGCTATATGTGTTTAATAGTACATAGAAAATGTGGATAATAATATTTTAATAATATAATCAAATGATAATTGCAGTAATGTTACTGACATTGATGATGATGGTTGGTGATGGTAGTGGGAGCGATGAGAATGACAATGATGATGATAATGAAGAGAACAAAGTTTCACCTGCAGGACAAGGTATTGGATGAACACCATCAACACAGTAATGTCCAGGAGGACATAAGTAACATTCTGCAGCAGTGGTGTGGTTCATGTACGTTCCTGGAGAGCAAGGAAGAGGAATGGAACTACCTACTGGGCAGTGATGTCCAATCCAGCATCTTCCTCCTAAAAATGACAACACAAATGAGGTTACTGGATCATCACAGAAATAATGTGTATATCTAGGAGTCAGACAGTTGAAATTACCTGTGTTATCATCAGGAGGCTGTGACACTGATGCATTCCGACGACAGTAATACCTAGCAGAACAATTTCCTGACACAGCATCGAGACCAGCGATTTTACAGAAACGTCCAGGATCACAGCCTTTGCACTGAGATTGAGACTCTAGCTGTTCAGTTGGTCCGTAAGTACCAACCTCACAAGGGATTGTGGCATTTGTGCCTTCTGGACAATAACGTCTAAAAAGAAACGAAAATGTCGTAATATTCAGTGACGTAAAGTATTAGAAACGTTTTAAATACTAGGAATTATAATCATGATTTAGTACGATTACAAAATACTGACCCTTTGGGACAGATCTTTCCTGTTATTCCATCAGTGGGTGTTGAAGTATTTGATCCACCAAGACAGATAAAGCCAGCTTTACACTCTCCACTCCAAATCTCATTCCCAGTTCCTTCACAGAACTTTCCAGGAGGGCAAGAGGTGCATTCTGATTCAGCTTTTCTCTGAGTCTGATCAGTATAGGTGCCTAAAGTTAAAAATAAGAGAGACAATGAAGACTTATCACCTTTATTGCAATAATTTTATGTGGAAGAAGAGAGAAGAAATGGAGGGGCAACAAGTAAAGAGGAGATGGGGAAGGGTACACTACTTACCTGGAGGACATGGATGTTCCTTTGCAAATTTTGTGCCATTAGTGCAATAATGCCCAGGAACACAAGGTGAAGGGAGTTGTACACCATGTACACAATAGCTCACGTTCATAACTGTTGCATCACAGAAATACCCTTCAGGACATTCTTTGCAGACACTGGCCTGGTAATCATCCTGATATGTCCCTGATGGACATGACTGTTGGGTTGGGCTTTTTGGTGGGCAAAAATGACCTGGTGTACACATGTATTTTGTAGGACGTTTATTGGATTGACCACGTGGGCAATAGAATCCCCCATCACACGGACCAGTAGGTGTTATTAGCCCCGAAGAGCCACAATAGTAGCCAGCTGTACATAATTCACATCCAGAGACATTTTGGTTGCCTGTCGAAGATGAAAATGTTCCCATGGGGCACTTTTCAGGGTTGTATGTTCCTCTTTCACAGAAATGTCCTTGAGGACAGATATTTCCTGTGACGTTGTCTCGAGGGTTGGGCACCTTGGCACCAAGAGTACAGTAACTCCCTGGATCACATGGAGCTGTAACATTTGCACGACCACTGGTTCCACAGTAATAACCTAAATAAATGGAAAGACTCAATGTTTAAAATAGCACAGGGAGTCCATATGGTGAGTTTAAAACCTTCCAAAATACTGTACAGATTCTCATGTGCTATACTAACCTCTAGTACATGGTGTGGGTTCATGTGAGCCTTCTGGACAGTATTCACCAGGTTGACATTTTCCTCCTGTAGTCGTATTAGGACAGAAACATTGCGATGTATTTGTGGCATTACTATAACCATGGATACCAAGATCTGTTGGCATTCTTGACCACGCCCCACGTATACAGTAATACCCTGGTGCACATTGCCCTGATGGGACGTCTAGTCCTTCAGCACCACAGAACTGACCAGGTAGGCATGGTTTGCAAGAACTGTAAAGAAATCGAAACGTAAATTATCATTGGCTGAGACTTATCTATATTTTGCAGCCCTTGGCAGAGTGGCATGATAATGAGTCCTAATTGACATGATCATAGACAGGCAATTCACATTATTCTAAACAAAAATCACAGTACCTTATAGTCTGCATTCCAGTAAAGTTGTTGTATGTTCCTTTGGGGCATGGATATTGCCTTGGAGTTTTGGTTCCGTTTGGACAATAATACCCTTTGGGACACTCAAGGCTACAAGATGTTGAATTCGATGGACAATAGTAGCCTGCACAACAATCCCTACATGAAGACTGTCCTGTCTTGTCATTGTAGGTCCCTTCTTTGCAGCCTAATGGATATGACGTCCCTTCTTTGCAATAATGGCCCACAGGGCAAGGTCCACCTGATTCTGTAACATTTGGAGGATTTGGTACTTTGGAGCCTCTTAAACAGTAGAAACCTGGGTCACATTTTCCAGAATAGTCAGCACGTCCTGGTTCACCACAGTAGTGACCATAACCACAAAGTTCACAGTATGCCGAGTCATTTAGATGGGTAACATTGGAATATGTTCCAATAGGGCATTTCTTGGGCTCTCCAGTGCGTGCAGGGCAGAAGTGCCCTCGAGGACATGGACCAGCATCTCCTGTTGCACCATGTCCAGGTGTTGGAGTGTCAGCACCTTCTCGGCAGAAATAGCCAGCACTGCATGGTCCAGTTTCTGTAGTGGCATTAGGATATGCACAGAACATGCCAGACCCACACTGACGACAAGCTGTGAAAGAGAGAGAAATTGATATTATGGGAAGGATACATTGCGGCAAAGCCAGGCAACAGCATTTTTCAATTATGAATCACAGTCAAGCAATCTCAACCTCACTATACTTACAGCTGGCATTTGCAAGGTTTCCACGATCGTCATACGTTCCTTTCGGACATGACTTCCAGTTAAACCCAGTTCTAACAGTACAATAATAACCCTTAGGACATGGCACAGGATCTTGGCTTTTATCATTTACACAGAAATAGCCTGCTGGACATGGTATGCAAGCATCAGCTAGAGGATCTTTCATGTAGCTTCCATCCTGGTTGGAAATAAAATTTTGATAGTCTATTTAGAATTTGACTGTGTGTGCTGGCAATTCTTGGCTACGTCATGGAGTTTGCCTGTCAATAGTTCAACTACACAGTTAATCTAAACATCAGTATGATAAACTATCTATCTATACCTGCAAAGTGATGCGGTGGCACATTCTCTTTGCAAGTCTTCCTGACTACCTTACCAACTGAATGTCTGCCAGTCATTCTACCTGCTTTTCTGTCTATCAATCTCTAGATGCTTTGACTGAATCTCTTGTTCCATAGATGCAATCAATATTTTCGTACCTCACATGGAATAGGTTTAGGTGTGTTTCCGGGACAGTAATGTCCAGGAGTACAGTTCCCCCCAGTTATACCATCCTGTGGTGCTGGATGAATAGCCCTTCCACTACAGTAGTAACGTGGGTGACATGGCCCACTAGGGTCAGTAAGGCCCGAATCGTTACAAAACATTCCAGGAGTACAATTGGTACACTCTAAAGTGCTTTTTAGTTGGAATGCACTGGAGAAGGTTCCAGCTGGACAGTTTTCTGGTGTCTTGGTGCCTTGCACACAGAATTGCCCCTGAGGACACAGACGTCCTCGAACATTATCTGTGGGAGTTGCTGTGAAGGACCCAAGTATACAATGATACCCAGCTTGACAAGAGCCTGTGACATCATCATCAGATCCTGCAAAAAACAAAACAACATTATAGCAAATTCAAAAAGGTGTTGTGAACAGCCATTTATGCCTTCAAAGTTTTACATGTATGATGTGAAATATTAAGCGGCATCAATGATCATTATCATCAAATCATTATCATCGCTGCTGTTACTATTATACGATATTTAACAATGTCTACATACCTAAACAGAACTTTCCAGGAGGGCATTGAATACATTGACTTGCATCATGAAATCGAGTATCATTACCATAAGTACCTTGAGGGCACCCAGACTCTGTAGAAAACTTGGTTCCATTAGGACAATAGTAGCCTTTGGGACATAGATATGAGGTGTATGAACTGAGGTCATTTGTGTTGTCACAGTAGTACCCCGCAGGGCATGTTTTGCAGGAGTCTTTCTTAACCTCATCCTGGTACGTCCCAGAGGGACACTTAACAGGGGCTGGACTACCACGTGGACAGTAGTGTCCTTCGGTACATTCAAATGGTGATGGGCTGTGCTGACCAATAGGGCAGTAAAAACCAGGGTTACAAAGATCTGTAGGCTTGGTGTTACCCATCCCTTGGCAGTAAGAACCATTGGTGCAAGGAATACAATCTTCAACACGTTTATTGCCAGTGTTATTGGAGTAGGTTCCTTGTGGACATAACTCCGGGACTTTGGTACCGATGATACAATATCTGCCAGGAGGGCAAATATCACCTGTAACTCCATCACTTGGGCGTGGTACTTTAGCCCCACTTGTACAGTACCAGCCAGCATCACACTTGACTGTAATTTCATATTGTCCTTTATCTTCACAATAGTAACCTCCAGTACAAGGTGTTGGCTCATGTGAACCCTTTGGACAATAGAAGCCTGGTTGACACTCCCCTCCAGTAGAGTTAGATGGACACAAGCAATCTCCTGATGTATAATTATCATAATCTTGAGGCTTTTTCTCCCATGCACCTCGAACACAGAACCAGCCGGGGTCACACTCATCTGTAGGACTTGGCAGTCCTTTGGTACCACAGTATTTACCACCAGGACAAGGTAGACAGTCTTTAAGGTCTGTGCCATGAGTTCTATTGTTAAAGTACCCTTTAGGACAAGGGTATTGCTTGGCAAAGCGAGTATTATTAGGGCAGTAGTGTCCCTCTGGACATGGTGTTGAGGTGTACGTCTTTGCACCTTCAGGACAGTAGTAGCCTTGCATACAAGGAAAGCAAGCAGCCTCACCAGTGTTTGGGTTGTAGGTACCTGCGAGGCATTTCTTGGGATGGGCTGTGCCTTTTGGACAGTAGTGGCCAATGGTGCAAGGACCGCCCGTTGAGGAGACTGTGGTAGGCTTTGGAGTATTGGATCCACGTAAACAGTAAAAGCCTGGGTCACATTCACCTGAAAAGATATATATTCAACTGTCAACTGTTTTCTAATTTGTATTAACTGTTTGTTGTTGTTGTTGTTGCTGTTGTTGTTGTTGTTGTGTTTTTTTTTCCAAAATATCCTCACTTGGCCAATCTTTATCCACTTCAGATCAGTAAATAAAAATCAAATTCATGTCTCCTGACTTGCAATATATTTTTCTGAATTCTTTCTTTCCTCTCCTCCCCCATTGGAAAAATCTCTCATCACACTCTCCCCCCCCCCCCCCCCCCCCCAAAAAAAATGGTTCCATAACAACCAACACTTACCTGATGGGGCTGTCAAATTTGACTCTTCACAAAAATGACCATTGGAACATGGGGTACATTTTGAGTCATCTTCCAGTTGAGAAACATTGGAAAATGTTCCATTCGGACACCCAATGGGTTCTGGAGTTCCTAATGGACAGTACGAACCTGGTGGACACACACCTCCAACACCAGTAAAGTTACTAGTTGGCCTTGGAGTATTTACACCATATTTACAGAAAAATCCTGCATGGCAGTCTCCTGAGGTTGGAGTATCGAACTCTTTGTTGCCGTAACCAGAACAGAACTTCCCTGATTTGCATGGCCAACACTCACTCTCGCTAGCAAGTCCAGTCTTGAAATTAGAAACATTTACAATGTCAGAACAGTGGATTGGGAGTCAAAATAAACAGCTTAGGCATCATGTGCATGGGAAACAGCAGAAAGCATAGAGGATCATGTGTGATGTGAGGACCGCATCTGGTGTTGCCATTTCAACAAAATGGTGAGTCGATTTTTGTTTGCCACAAACATGAAAAGGGCACCCTCTCGTTTGAGTGCCAAATGTGTAAGGCCAAGCTTGAAAAAAGTAGGTCATGTGATCCTCTTTGCCGTCTGCCATTCCCCATGTACGTGAAGATTAAGATGGAACTCTTAGTGGTGATCCAGATCACTTGTGAATTTTGACATGTGCACTGTAACTACAGTTTCTAGTAAAAACTGTTTTCTCACCTGAGGATTATATGTCCCTGGAGGGCACTTGGGTGGAGAAATGCCAGTCTTTTTAGGGCAGTAATGACCAGTTGGACAAGGGAATGGTGTACGAGCATATATACCTCCTTTGCAGTAGAACCTTGCTGGACAATCTAAACATGCTTCAAGTCCCGTTATATTGCTAAAAAGATAAGAATTGATCACATTTTAATGGGACAATCTAAAGAGAATAGTAGGGTATGTGGCAAATAGTAAATTGAGACTCAAGGCAAGAAGGCGCATGTATGTCATGGATTTTAAAATAATTGGACATGGGATGACTCAGATCTTGCCATCTCAATTTCAAGCCTGAGACTTCTACATCCAGTATAATTACTGCCCCTAAAACACTAATATTTAGCATTAGTATTTCTTTTAGCATTAAGCTGTGGGTGGCCAAGTGGTGGCAGAGTGTTTAGACCACTCGCCTTTCACCACTGTGATTCACAGATGGGGCACTTCATGTGAGTTGAGTTTGTTCCTGGTTTGATTTCCAGACTGAGCACCTCACGTGAGTTGAGTTTGTTAGTTCATTCTCTCCCTTGCTTCAAAAGTTTTTCTCCGGGTCCTCCAGTTTTCCTTCTTCCATCAAAAACGAACTGGTGAGTTAGGAGTTGGGCGCTTAGAATACTAATGTAGTAAGGAGTGTGTGAGAGTATTAGAATTTCTACATTGTAAAGCACATTGAGATGTAGTGAAATTCACTATATAAATACCTAGTTATTATTATTAGTTATTATGCCGGTCTCCCAGGAAGCCAACAGTGCACTCTATACCCCACTCTCTCTATCAGGTGCTCCAGAATAGAGGAGAGAAGTCAAAACAAATGTGAGGTGACTGGGGATTAAAATCAGGAATCTCACTCAGAAGACTGTCACTTGCTCTGACCTTCTTCCACTATTAATGATAATAATAACTGTTTATTTAAGTGTCCAAGTCTTCTAGCGCTTGCGCACTAATTGGGGGACACTGTACTCTCTCACACACTACCTCTACATTAAGTATTTTGTGAATAATCACTCGACTCACCTGTTGATTTTTACTGAGGGAGGAAAAAACGGAGAACCCGGAGAAAAAACCCTCATGGCATGGTAGAGAACAACACATCAAACAAAGTCAATTCACATATGATCCAGGCGCTTGAGCTGGGACTCGAACCCAGACCATAGCTGTGAAAGGCCAGCATTCTAACTGCTCAGCCAACCATGCCACCCTATTATAACAAATGTTTAACTTTATAGTGTACCTGTAAGTCCCATCTGGACATTCCTTAAATGTTGCAGATCCTGCAGGACAGTGGTACCCTTGAGGACATATATCACCTGTTCTTCCATCAGCTGGCTGTGATGTTGAGCAACCTTCTATACAGTAATACCCAGCACTGCAGTTTCCTGTCGGGGCTTTGAGACCTCTACCATTACAGACCTTCCCTGGTGAACATTTCAGACAATCTGATTCCTTAGTTCTGCCCCATACAGGGTTGAAAGTACCATTTGCACATGGGTTCTCAATGGAACTTTTGGTGCCTTTGGGACAGAAGAATCCTGGTGGACAGACTCCACCATAGTCATAGGCAAATGTCATGTTAGTGAAGGTACCATTATCCTGAAAAATATAGTAAGACATATTAAATTAATATGTCATTATATAAATAACTGTTTATTTGAGTATCCAATGTCTTTCAATGACATAAATGTATACAGTATTATTGAAAAGTGTCTTTTATTCGCTGTAACATTGATACTAGTAATGTGTGTGATATAATGCCGGATGTGGCAAAATAGAACCGGTTTAAACAAATCATCCAATCAAATTCAATGCTCATCAGTGTTTTAACCAATCACAGAGCTACCTTCATATTTTTGAAGGTAGTGTTCTGATTGGCTCGGTGCTTCAAACAGTTAACTTGTGCACCCAGGGGTGTATTCTGCCTCTTGCAGCTTAATTTGGCACTGGCCTACTTAAGAAAGCAAATAAAAACCCCTGGAGCCCAGGGTAAATGGTCATTAGCTCCTCTTGCAATTGCAATTCTGATTCCAATAATGGTGCTAGTGTAAACCAGGCTTCACAGAAACACAACAAACTAACAAATAGATAAAATACATACCGGGGTTGCTGTAGGAGATCCAGGAAGGCAGTAGTACCCAGGATCACAGTCAGCCTGTGGTTCACTAAGACCAGGTTCACCACAGTATTTTCCAGCTTCACAAAGTATACAAGTAGAATTGAATGCTCTACCTAAGGACTGACTATATGTTCCCTACAATGGAAATTAAGTCACATGAAAAAAATTTATTTTTTCTATAATTTATGTATTTAATAATCTTAAAATTCTGGAAATTTACCCTCAGCCATTCCTCCCTCACAACTTTTTTCTTTGTCATCACGCAATGCTTGGTGAGGGAAGCATTGCTTGACAACATAAAGAATGGCTGTGAGGGAGACAACCCTCCACCATACCCATGTTCTATTCTTGGATCTTGCATCTTTTGAGGCTATAGCTACTGGGTCACAGAGTATGAAAGATGAAGCAGGGTAGCTTACCGGCCAACATGGAGTTGGTGTTATACATTTAGACCCACAGAAGTGTCCCTTAGGGCATGTGATTGGGTTCTCTAGGCCTGTGGTATTGCAGTAGCTTCCTTCAATACAATCAGTACACTGTATTGCACGATTAGACTGGAAACACAAAGAAAAAAAGAATAAGCAGCAGAATGAATAAATGAAAGAATGGATATGTGAGGGAATGGATGGATGAATAAATGAGCAATCTAATGAAATTATGATGGAGCAGAATATGAAGTGAATAGGTAAGTGAACAAATAAATGAACAAATGAAATAAATGAATAAATGAGTGGATGGATGGATGGATGGATGGATGGACGGACGGATGGATGGATAAATATAATAATCATAACAAATGAATGAGTTAATTGACATACCTCTTGGTAAGTACCAACAGGACAAGGTATAGGAGCTGGTGATCCTGCAGGCGAGTAATGCCCTTTGGGTGTAATATGCTGGATAGGTGTTCTAGCTTTACCATCACAGTAATGACCAGCTGAACAAGGACCAGTTGGTGTTGGATTAGTATCACCAGCACAATAAAACCTATAGACAAATCACAACTCAGATCACTGAAACTCAGCTATCCAACTATTTTTAGCAGACCACCTCTCGCCTAATTATGCTTTATTGGAGTGGAGAGGCAGGAACAATCAATACAATTTTTTGTTTAC
Organism: Telmatactis stephensoni; assembly: GCA_029948255.1. Taxonomy (NCBI): domain Eukaryota; kingdom Metazoa; phylum Cnidaria; class Anthozoa; order Actiniaria; family Isophelliidae; genus Telmatactis; species Telmatactis stephensoni. The sequence continues at coordinate 147,060 of JALIZF010001201.1, forward strand.
AGCTTTTGCCCCTGAGGTGTTAATGCATGTTCCTAATGTAGGTGGCCTGGTTACTTGGACATTATTTATAAATACCACCCCTCCCCCAGTTATACTACATTAAAGGGGGAGGTAACTACTCATTCTTATTGTCTACTATCCTCAGTAGGTTTTGCTCAAGAGGTGTTACTGTGCTCCTTCTGTAAGTGGCTTGGGTACTTTGGACATTATTTATATATACCACCCCTCCCCCAATAATGTTACATCAAAGTGGGGAGGCAACTACTCAGTCTTACCCTGGATCACAGTCTATACAATCTTCTGCAGCTTTTGCTCCAGATGAGTTACTATATGTTCCTATTGGACATGGTACTCGTACTTTGGCACCTTCAGGACAGTAGCCTCCAGCAGGACAGAGTCCTCCAGTCAAACCCTCAGGAGGTGCCTTAGTAAACACAAATAATTGTAATGTTATATAAACAAACAATATATAATGATTATTTCTGTAACAAACAGATATTACAAGTAAACCGTGATTAAACAAGTGAGTATTTGTACCGATGTGTAAGCATGAGATCTGCAATAAAAGCCAGCATCACAAGGGCCAGTTGGTTCCTTCAGACCAAACCCAGCACAGTATCTTCCTGCTGGACAAGGGGTGCAAGATTCACTCCTCTTGACGCCAGTAGCATTGCCATAGTAACCACTTGGACAAGGTTGTGGGATGGTACTACCAGTAGGACAAAAGTGACCCTAGAAAAGTACAGTAATTAACAAAAATTATTGTGGTTGTTTAGAAGCTAAGTTAATTTGGAATGATTTACTGGTCAGAATCATTAATGCAGTGTGCATGATATGCCTGCCTGCCATTGCTTGCCCCCATGGTTTGTTGCCATGACTAAGCACATGCAACTACTTGCTGTGCCACTATTGCCAAGCTTCATTACTTGTATTAATGGCATTTGCCCCACCCTACCACTTTTTGGAGGTCAGATATGAGTCATCATAGTGGACAACGTCAACAAGGTCAGATGAGGAAAGTATGCATTTCTACTGTGAAATCAGTGAGACAGGTGCCGAGGCTGACCTGTTGCTTGGTTGCCAAGGTAACCTCTTACTAGACTTGCCTATCGCTCAATTTTACTGTATGGCACCCACCCTCCATAGCTTTTTGAAGTTAATCAAAAATAATAATAATAATAATAACAATCTTTAAACAGATGGCCTACATCACAATAAGTGCTTTTCAGCAGGGCAGAAACCACACAACTGAGCTAGGCTCCAATTGAAGTACACGTGGGACCCTTTTTGGTCAATCCACACACACCTGGCCCAGTGGATCTCCCTGTTCTTCTCAAATAGTGGTGTGAGTTCATTGACGTTCCAGCTATCAAGCAGGGCTTTTAATGCAAAGTGTAGAGAGTTGAGTGTTGAAAGTCTTTACAAGAAGACTTGTAATTATTGGACAGATTGGACAGAGGGATTCTCTTGGGGAAGGAGAACCAACAGGAAAGATGACAGAGCATTGCAGAAGAGAGGGGATAAGAGATCAAAGGATGGGTGAGATAAGGTCAATCAACAGTTATCTAGGTAACACTTCATGGGTCCATTGGAGATTCCCCTGGGAGGTAAATTTAATCTCACCTCAGGACAAACTATTGGATCAGCTAAACCAGAAACATTACAATAATGTCCAGAGTAACAAACACTACAATCCATGACTGATATGGCAGCAGAGTACTTTCGATAGTATCCAATAGGACAAGGGTTAGTGTACTTGTAACCAGTCCCTTCTGGACAGAAGTAGCCAGGAGGACATTCAGCAGCCTGGAAACAACAAAAACATCATTAATTTTTAAGAAAAGTCAAGCTTTTTAGTACAGAATACCACTTTCCATAGCCACCTATGGGCCAAATAGGACTGGCCTCAGTAACAAGGTGGTTGTGTTCACATCCAGCAACAACAATTCTCTTATTTTCAAAAGCTGGAGTGCAAACTACGTGAAGCTGCACAAGATTGTGCAGCTTGAAGGAGGGTTGGGGCTGCTGCCTGCAGAACACAAGATCTGTGACCAGCAGACGATAATGAGTGCTAGTTTCTACCAGAACATCTTGGACTTCTTGAGGAAAACTTGTCAAGGAAGGGGAAACCTTGATGATGCATTAAATTTTGTTCTATGAAATGTAATATCCATTGGAATCTGACAATCCTTAGAAGCAATTAATGAAACACAACCTGAGGAGGAATGGCATTTTGGTAAGATTCAAAATATGATTTAGCAACATGGGAAGCAATATGGTTGAATGGTCAGAGGATCGGTTTTGCAATCCAGTGGTCTCAACTTCAAGCCCCACTCTGGCCACTAGCTGAGACTGAATTTATTCTGGGTAGTCCCAGTTCAAATTTCTTGACCATGCTTGTAAATACCCAATTCACAACTGGTTTGCCTCCCAGCCAGATGGAATTCTTAAATTGATTATGTTATGCTTATTTCAGTTATATTGTTCTGTTTAGAGGCCACAAGTTTATCAGTTGAATTACTGTCATTTCCTACCCTCTTTAAACAAAGACAATTTGTTTGTTTGTTTTTGTTTGTTTGGTGGTGAGATGTGGTTACAATTTCAGACTTATTTTACCATCAATTGAAGAGTTACTTATGAAAACAGCCTAAGTGATTTTTATCATGATTTTTTAAAGTTTTCTCAAATGGTCTATAATGGTATCCATGGACTTTCCTATAGCAACATAAAAAGTCACTTAGGCCATTTTCATGGATGCCTCTTCAATTGAAGGGTTCTCAGTGAAAATGACCTAAGTGACTTTTTGATGGATGTCCAGGCATTGATTTTTTAGCATAGGAATGTTAATTGACATCATTTTATACCATTGAAAAAATTGTCAGAAAAGTCACTTAGGCCGTTTTCGTAGGGAGTCCTTCAATTGGCTTTTGTACATTATAATCTGACCAATATGTCATCATTCTCATGATTACTCACCACTTTAGTAAGCCCAGCTGGCTCACAGTAATAACCTTCCCAACACTTCTGACATTCACTGACATGTTTACGTCCAGTGTCTGGGTTAAACGTGCCATTTGGACATTTGATTGGAAAAGCATTCTGTATTAAATGAATAGAAAAGTAATTTATAAGCCTGTTTGGATGATTCCTTTTGTTTGTTTGTTTGTTTTTTATTAAAGAAAGACTGCATATCAGAGAAAAAGAATGGATGTAAGAATGTTAGATGCAGTGTTGAATGAGAAATCCTATCCTCTGGAACTTCCATTTTTCTTCCATACAAGCTCTGTAATTTTGTTCTTTCTGTGAATTCCCCCCCACTCCCCACCGCCCTCCAGAATTGCCAATTCCCTCTGTGGTGGAGATATGGATATTTTCTGGAATCACACATTGACGTTTTAATACATTGTTGACTTCATATGGCCCAATTTCCCAAATCAAGACCTTTGTCTGGTGGAGTACGTAATGGAGGTAAAATTAATCATTTGTCATACCTGGTCCCCTCTGAGGCAATAAGAACCCCTTTCACAAGCATGCGACACAAGATCAGGAGCAACTTTAGTACCAGCTGGACAGTGCATACCAGCAGGACATATCATGACTGTTAACATCACATTACGACTTGTTACATTGCTATCACAGTAGAAACCAGGCTCACAAGTTGTACAAACAGAAGCACCAGCGGCAGAGTACTTTCCAACACCACAAGCTGTAGGCTGGAAATTTGCAGTGCCAGGACAGTAATATCCAGGAACGCATGATTTACATCCATCGAGATTCTATCGAAAAATAAAACCAAGAAGTTTAAGTTTGGTCAATTACACTTTAACAAAAATTGAAGAGGTGTTCTTGAAAGTGGCTTATAATAAGTGATTTTTCTGAAGATTTTTATAGCTTTCTGCATGAAATAGTCTAAAATGGTATCAATGGACTTTTATTCTGTATACAATGTATCATGCCTGGACATTAAAAGTCACTTAAGCCAATTTTACTGATATCCCTTCAATTTTGAAAAATTCCTACCTTGGCACTCAAAATGTCATTGTATGTCCCTTTAGGACACTCCTTTGGTATGGCAGTGCCCTGAGGACAATGATGACCCTCAGGACAAGGCTCACATTGTTCCCAGCGGACATTACCAGTCTTGTTGGAATAGGTACCCGCGGCACATGGAAATTGAGTGCCACGCTGTGTACCTGTGTAATAGTTTAAAGATAGATTGATGAATCAGTATGCTTGATCAGGATAAATTGATAGGGAAGGAATAGTCAATGCTACTGGATAGAGGTGGGGACAAATAATTAAGTCAAGAATGGATAGATAAAGGAATGAATGGGATGGATGGAAGATGAAAGACTGATACATGTATGGATGCAAGAATTGAAGACTGTGGAATGCTAATGCTTATCTTTTTGATAAGCTATAACCATTGGGGATGCGTATGCTTGTCTTGCTTGAAGGAAGGAAGGAAGGAAGGAAGGAAGGAAGGGAGGGAGGGAGGGAGGGAGGGAGGGAGGGAGGGAGGGAGGGAGGGAGGGAGGGAGGGAAGGAGGGAGGGAGGGAGGAAGGAAGGAAGGAAGGATACATTCAATCACTTTTGAACAACCAGGTCTAGGATAAAACAAATCTAAAAAATCCATGGTGTTGTCTCATTACCTGGAGGGCAATAATGTCCTGCTTTACAAAGCCCTGATGGTGCTGGACTAGCCAGGAGACAGAACCATCCCTTAGGACATTCGTAACACTCGCCATGTAATCTAAGGTTAGTCAGGTTGCTCCATGAGCCTGCAGGGCATGGGTATTGGGTTGGACTTTGAGTGCCAAGAGGACAGTAGTAACCTTGAATAAAAAAACAAATACATTCAGTAAAAAATATATTTCCATCTTAATTAAGTTCTTTGGTAGGCCTATTTCATTATTTATTGTCTAGTATTTGAATCAAATTTTCTTACTTAACAACTTAATCATTTAATCATTTATTTGTTCACTCTATTGGAGGGAAACATGGGGGTTGCCAGAATCAGTAAATCTGCAACATAAAACTTTTTAAAACTGTGAAAAATCACACAAATAAATATACAATCTGCAGCTTTTTATATTGTGAGCGATCTGAAATTTGCAATAAAAAGTATTGAAAATCCAAAAATCTGCATTAAAAAATGGTTGAATCTGCTGATAAGAAATCCCCCATGTCCCCCTCCTTTTAATTTGTTTCATCATAAGGTATCATTACTTCATACATATACCCTGATATCAAAGTTAATAGAGCAGAATGGCTAGGAAACCCATTGTTCTCTCTTTTTGAATGTTCAGGTTTTCAAACCTTGACCATGCACAAAACAAAAACATTCCAACATATATCATGCAATCAGCCATTGAAAATGTTTGGGTTATGTCAGCCAAGCATAATAAGTAAAACAAAAGATTGTACATGGTCAAGGCCCTATTCAACATCCACATTTGCTCCTTTGTCAGTCCCTGTGAAGTTTGCCAAGTTTCCTATTAACCATTCCACTCCATTACCTTTGTTGATATGATATCCTATGGCAATAAGTTCGTTATTCAAATTTTCTTTCAGTCATTTATTCATTCATTCATCCATTCCTTCCTCACTCACTCCTTCTGTCCCTCCCTCCCTCCCTTCTTTCCTTCCTTCCTTCCTTCTTTCCTTCCTTCCTTCCTTCCTTTATTTTGTTTTTCCCTTCCTTTCTGTCCTTTCTTTTTCACTTATCATTTTTCATTTCTTTTCATATCCACATTCTCAATTTCTGGTAACTTGATATCTAACTCACCTTTAGCACACAACTGTGGTGGTTTCTGCCAGCCCCCAGTACCTGCTTGACAAGACTGTCTTTCAGGACACAAAGTACATTCACGAGAGTGTGTCAAGTTGTGATAATCTGTGTAATAGCCAGCAGGACAAGCATGTTTGGTAGCATTAGGTAGAACAGAACCTGCTGGGCAGTAATAGCCAGCAGCACACTTAACTGGTGGGTAGGTTAGACCAGTTTGTGGGCATGCCATGCCGGATGTACAGGATCTGCAGTCACCACTTGAGCCTTGATTTTCTAACCCGCTGAATGTACCAAGTGGACAAGGTGTTGGCACAGTAGAGGCTGCGGGGCAGTAGAAGCCAGGAGGGCATGTCTTGCAATCTGTTTGATCTAAATGCATTTGCACATGCATAAGAATTAAGAGATTTTTTAATGATCCTATGTTTCGATAAAATTAAAAAGAAGAGCCGTAGAAAAAACCCTTGTGGCATGGTAGAGAACAACACATTAAACAAACTTGGTTCACATATGATCCAGTGCCAGAGCTGGGACTTGAACCCTGACTACAGTGGTGAATGGCCAGTCCTGTTATCACTAAGCTAACCATGCCACCCATGTCATCATTATCATCATCATTGTTATTCTCATGGTCATCATTATCATATGACACAGTCCAACCTTTGCATTTTCACTTACATCTTGAACCCTGTTCTTCTTGGAATTTTCCAGCAGGGCACGGATGAACCTTGTAGTCTCCAACACCATGGCCACAAAAGTAACCAGCAGGACAAAGTCGATCGCCATATCCATCCCCTTTTGGACAGTAATATCCTATATTGCACTGTATACATTGATCTTCTCTTTCAAGACCCAGTTCTCTGGAATACTTCCCAGCTGGACATGGATGTTGATACTGGGTTTTAGTTCCTTCAGTGCAGTAGTGTCCAGCAGGGCATGTAAGCCTGCAGAGAAGAAGATAATTTTGAATAATGATATTGTTAACAAATGTATATGGTAAATGTTTTGGAAAAGAGGCAGAGAGGCAAGGAGGAAAAGAGGGAGAGAGAGAGGGGGGAAAAGAGAGAGGAGGGGAGGGGGAGAGGGAAGGAAAGAGGAAAAAAAGAATGGAAGGGTGAAATAATTTTTTTAAGGACAGCAGTTGGAGATGGAAGGAAAGGGAGAGGGAAGACAAAGAGTGAAGGGGACAAAATATAGGAAGGGAGACAGGGAAAAGTGAAAGGGAGAAAATAAAGGAAAGGGAGAAAGAAAGGAAGAAGGAAATAATGAACAGTTTAAAATCATGTTGAATCAGACTGAGTCTTGTTATTTTTGTATTACCTAAAAGTAGGATAACCAGCTGTTCCTCTTGGACAGAAAAACCCAGGAGGACATGTTGCACACCCACTAGCCTCATCAGCAGCACCAGTTGTATTCCCATAGGTACCAGCAGGACAAGGCGTGGCATCACTCCCATCCTTACAGTACGACCCCACTGGGCAACGCCCATCTACAGGATTGGGTGAGGTATTACTACCCCTGCAGATATACCCTGGGGAGCATTTTGTACACGACGTGGCTGATTTATTACTGTATGTCCCACGTTCACAAGGTACAGGAGGTTGGTCTTTATTGGTGCACTTGTACCCTGCTGGACATTCAGAGCATTCAAAGGCAGAGCCAAGACTGTAGTGACCTGAGGCACAGGGTTGTGGGAGTGCTGAAACATTTGGGCAAAAGGAGCCAGCTGGACACTCGATGCAAACCTAAGAAGGCAAGTACAGGATCAAACATGAAATCAGTATTCTTGTGTCTATTTATATAGAATAATGTGCAAGGAGTGTGCATCAAGTGAACAAAGTAACAAGAGTACTTTTATTTTGATGTGATTACAAATAGTGCTATTATGATTTTCACATTTCTTAACCTTTTTTGACCCCTTAATCTTTAATGTGCAGTTAATATTTTAATTTTTAATTTTTACTATAATTAGACCCTTGAAAAATCAATAGTGCATTGAATAATATTTAATCAGTGAACTAAAATATAGGTTTTAGAGTGCAGAGAAAACTGAAGATGGAAAATCTGTCTCAACAAATAATAACATGCAAAATAACGTTCCAATTAAACAGTTTTTAATGCCTTTTCCATGCAGTGATTACCCCATGCTTTGATCATATAAAATTGAGTTAACACCAACTACAAGGTTAATTAAATCAGTGCCACCAAAAATGATGCAATTGCAATGTTTCTTTAATCTTAATGATTTTTAAGACATTCCCACGTGCAAACAGGTGCTACCATGAAAAGTTTATGAAGCACAATTTTAGATTTTAACTGGTAGCAACTTACACCAACTTGCAAACCTCCAGCGTTTCCACTCTATTAGTTGAGCATCACAAGGGTTAGAAGAGAAGTTTATAAAGAAAAATAAGAGATATCACAGTTCAGAATTATGAATACAAGGATGATGATAATGATGACGATGATGATCATGACGGTGATGATAATGGTGGTGATGATAATTATTGAGTAGTTGTAAACTTGACTGTATGTATGAAACTTTTCTTTTTTTGTAAACTTAAGGAAATTTCTGCATAACTTGACAGAATTTAAAGCAATTGCATAATAAAATGTTATGGCATTTGCATTTTTGAGAGAAGCTTAAATTAAAGATAGTTGTACTCTCTCACAAAACAATTGTTTTTCTTGGTAATTTTTTTGGATTTGCAAGTACTCGTACGCTATGCATGCTTTGTGAAATGGAGGCAAGAGCAATAAAGTGCCTGAGCTCCTTCACTGGTAATAATGGTTTAATATCAAAGGATTTTCAAAATTTGGACATTGATCACAGATAACCTCAATGTGCTGTGGCTGGGAATTCCTAAGAATTTCTAGGAATTCTCTAATTATACTTTGTTCCAATTACACATCTTGATTAATCCAAAGAATTCTTAGGAATTCCTGGAAATTCCTATGAATTTCAAAGTTTATTTTGCATGGATTAACTATCATTCCTGTACAAATATCTTCACAATGGAACTACTTACCAATGAGGAACCAACAGTATATGTACCAGGATAACACAACACCTTAAAGTTATCAGTTCTTGACGGACAGGAATAACCTGGTGGACAGGGTGTACATTTTTCTTGTCCCCCTTCACTAAATGTTCCAACAGGACAAAGTGTTTTTGCATCAGAGGTTATGCTAGGGCACTCATATCCAGGTGGGCAGGGAGTACACAGCTATTGAAAGAAAACAAGGAAGATTTAGATACGAACAGTGAACTTCCTCTGCGGCAGACACTTTCAGGACCAGCTTTTAATGTCCACATTAATGAAGTGTCCACCTTATTGAGGTGTCCATGTACGTTAGAGTGAGTCTCATTACAGACAATATGGGGCAATTAATAGTTGGGACCAGAAAAAAGCATCAGCATTTAAGAAGTGATCTGCCTTACAGGGGTGTATGCATTGGGGGAGTTCACTGTAATAATTACAAATTATAATTATTATAAAGACACTACACTTACAGGATTCTAAACACTGGGAAACCATGCCGCTTGGATTGAGAACATAAATTATGTATTAACAGTAATTTATCAACATTCTTTGTGTAAAATGTTGACTTACAGTTTGTTTGCCAGTAGAATACCATCCTGGTTCACATGTAACATTTTGAGCACTATCAGTACGAGGGCAAGCCACACCCTTTGGACAAGGGGTACAGCTTATTTGGCGGCCAATTGAATATGTTCCCTGAATTACAAAAAGATACAAAATTCAAGACTGCCCAATCTATGACACCATTATAATTATAGAAAAGAGATGCATGTGAAAACATTAGTCCTAAATAAATATACATATATTAGACTTAATTCATCACAACAGACCAGTAGCCCTATGCGCTGTTAGAGTGCCTGATGAGTAATCAGGGGATTGTGCTTTCATAACCCATTTGAGCTTGGATTTTTACAAGGCAAGTCATATCCACTCACAATAATAATATTGGGGCCATTTATATGAGTGAAAATGAGATACCTCTTATTAAGGTGTGACTAAAATAAGATGCAAATTAAACCTCTCAATATAAACAGCACTTTTAGTCCAAGACAAGCCTTTTTATATAGTCGTTTTTGTATGAGTGTGAAACTGACCGTACGTGCCGTGAACTGGTGCTGTAATATCTATAAAAACATTCCTGCTGTAACCATGACTGTGCGGTACCATTTTCACAGTCATACGAAATCTACTCTATGGCAACAGTATTCTGAGCTGTTCCTCAATAAGGTTCATCTTGGACTAAGAGTGCTGTTTATATGGAGAGGTTCACAACTTATATAATATGTGTCTTTTTTGGTCTTGTATAAATGCCCCTAATAACTGATCAAATTCTAAAATCTTTGTTATTTAAGTGGAAATGAGAAGCTAGATTTTGATCAGGAATTAATCATTCTTAAAAAAAAACAGAACTTACTGGTAAACATGGTGCATTTGCAGTCCCATCCTTTGATGGGCAAATCCATCCACTAGGACAAGGATCACAAACAGCTTGAGCACCATCGCTGTATGTTCCATCAGGACAGGTGATTTCCTCTGATTTGTTAAAGTATGGACAGTATTTGCCAGCAGGACACAATGTACAGCGCTGAGCACTTCCTGTTGAGTAGCATCCTGAATGACAATATTGGAAAAAGTAAATGAAAGTTGATAGGCATTAAAAATTTTACCTTTGACATCAGTGCCTCAACACCGAATCTTAGCAGCAGTGATTCCCATTATACAATTTATTGTAAAAGTAACAAAAAACCTATCCTCCAGCAAAAAGGATAACTTTTCTCTAGCGAAAAGGGGAAAGGCAACAAGTGAACATTATACACTAGACAATAAAAGAAAATTTAGAGGTAAAAGCTACTTGGAGGGTTTTTTCTCTGGGTTCTCCAGTTTTTCCTCCCTCAGCAAAAATTAACATGCGAGTTGAGTGATGCATGCAAAGATTTAATGTAGAGGTAGTGAGTGTGAGAGTATAGTGTCCTCCCCCCCAAATTAGTGCACAAGCACTAGAAGATCATTAAATAAACAGCTATTATTTTTGTCTAATGCCATACATAATTACACAAATGGTGGTACTAAAACTTATTTTCTAATTAATCATGGCAATCAATCTGTTTGCAACAAGCAAATAACATTATAATATAATTGATACCTGGAGGACACTTTTTATTATTAGCTGATGATGAGACAGACGGACACTCATAACCTGCTTCACATGTGAGACATTCCGTAGCACCAGCATTACTGTATTGTCCTGCACTACAAATTGTTGGCAAAGTCTAAAACAAGAACAGGAACAAAATAAATATCAAACAAATTATTAACTGTACATAAGGTTAATGATATTGATTGCAGAACAAATCCTTATTATATGTAAACTCTCCACTGACAATACTTATTGCTTTTCAGTTAATAGTTAAGATCACAGATTCTACATGCCTGGACTTCAGTAAAGAAATGTGCTTTTATTTATGCTTGAACTTAGGATGTTTTCCATGTAGTGGAACCAACCGGCCAGAACAGCCTGATTTTTTAGGACTGATCCAGCCAGAACTGGGAATTGACATGTACCATTAAGAACTGGCCATTCTGGCTGGTTGGTTCCACTAAATGGAAAACACCCTTAGTAATCAAAGCAATCTTGCAGAACTTTGTATTAGAGGGACTTTTTAATTTCACTGCAGGTGCTGAGGATCATTATGGAAAAAAGAGCCAAAATATATCTCTCACCTTTGTTGATGGACAAGCACTTCCAGCAGGACACTGAATGCAAGCAGCAGCTTTGCCAAGACTGTAGTAACCAGCAGTACAAGCTGTTATATTCATTCTAAATACAAATACATGGGTTACAATTTAGCACACACACCTGAAAACAACTTAAACCTTCTCATAGAGAAGGGAAACACTTAGTCTAATATACAGTCATGTAAACTTAAAGTACAAATAGTAAGAGGAAATGTAAAGATAAAGCAACCTTTTTAGCATCAGTAACTCCTAATAGTCATACACTGATAAACGTGAGGCTGAAGGTGCACTCATGTTACCCCCACCCCTTCTCTCTCTCCATCATTGCTTCATATTAAGGGCATTTAAAGCTAATTAAAGCAACATAGAGTGGAAAGAAGTCAATACAAGGATGCAAGGTCAGGACTGCATGTGGGGATATAACTTGTGACCTCTCGCTGCAAATTAACCAACTGTGCCATCCTTACTCAGAGTGGTCACCCAACTAAACATCATTAGTATAATGTATGTCAGGCCAAGGATTCTAAATGGTTACCAGGGTTACGACTTTGTTACCATGGTACCAAAGCCCAACCTCATCATTAGTGACGAGTTTTATTAGAGGTATTATACAGTATAAATGAGGCAATATAGTATTATCTGGCTGCTGCAGACAAAATATTTAATATCATATTTACTACATCTGCTTTACCACTCTATATTTTATCTTCAGTCACCCAAGCCCAAAATAATGTTAGTTGCCTCAGGCAACTCAGCACTGCTGAAGCACAGACTTGATAGGTATAATCATAGTAAATATATTGTAATAACAAGCCCTTTGCTTAATAAATGCCAAACCCAAATAAATCACATTTTCAAATTTAAACTTGGACCTCCATTCCAAGTACTTTATAATAAATGGCAGAGAAATCTTGGAATAGTGTTAAATATTCATCCATCTCTGTACTAGTATGGGAATGGCTCAACGAGAACAACAGGGATCATCTATTGCTCTTCTTACTCTGGTTTGCGACATTCATATCCAGCAGGGCAGGTAGTACAATTTGTTGCCTTTTTGGCTCCAAAGGTTGTCGTCCCAATAGGACAGTGTACAGGAGTTTGGGTAGTGGTTGGACACATGTACCCTGCAGGGCAGTCTATGCAGTCAGCTTGTCCTAGTAGAGAATATGTACCAGAGGTACAGGAGGTGACAGTTGATGCAGGTATAGGGCAGCTTTGTCCAGCAGGACATGGTGTACAGAAGGTAGCACCCTAAAAATGAAGTGAAATAAAACTAAATATCATTTTAAAATAAATGGCATTTTTCTCAATTATTAAATAATGCAGCTATATTTAATGCTGCTAAATGAATGTTCAAAACAATTTTGCTTAAGTTGACAATGTTAATTAAGTCAGAGACTGGTCCATCATTTTTTGAAACAACAAACATGTCAACAACATTTCTTCTCGTTCTGTCATTATTTTATATTTTTTATAAAATTTTATAAAATTACTAGTGAGTGTTAAATAACATCACAGTATATACCTTGTACTGTCACCTCACCATTACTTTACCAACCACTTATTACCGTCATGTTACCCTTAACTTACCAACCACTTATTGACCACTTAACAACCATCTAGTGGCTGCCAACTGACCACCAATTACCAACCAGGGCCCGGTTGTTCGAAAGCCGATTAGCGCTAATCCGGGGTTAACTCTAAAGAAAACATTTGGAGTTAATCCTGGGTTAACGCTAATCCACTTTCGAACAACCGGGCCCAGTTACTTAAACCACTTACCAGCCACTTATCAAATACTTACCAACCACTAATGAACCATTTACCAATCAGTTGTACCAATATTATTAGTTACCAACTACTTCTCAACCACCTACCAACCACTAATCAAATAGTTACCAACAAATTACCAACCATTTATCAACCACTGTCTTATCAACCACTTATCACATTATTACTAAACAAGCAGATACCAACCAGTTACAATACCAACCACTTATCAATCACTTACCAACCACTCATCAACTGCTTACCAACCATGTATCAACCACTTACCATTCAATACAGATTATTCCCTATTAACCATACTATGCATCAAAATCTTTGCCATACTACAAATAAGCCACATTTTCCTGAGAGACAATATTATTACTTACCAATTCACTGTAACTTCCGACTGGACATGAGACTGGAAGTTTACTTGGATCAGCACAAGCTTTACCAGCAGGACATTGAGTGCATGAAGTATTGCCTGACACTGAGTAATATCCTGGTTGACAAGGAACAGGGGGTTGGGTGGAGTTAGCACACTTGTACCCAGCTGGACAAGGGCTGCACTGAGGGACCTGGAAAACAAAAAGGTTTAAGTTAGGGGTGGTATGGGGGTATGGAAACCACAAAATGGCAAAGAAAATTGAGGGAAAAAACGCAACAAAAATTGTCAAAATCCCCCAAACCGCAAACCGTGTACAAAATCTGAAGCAAAAAAAAAAAAAAACCCACAAAAATGCAGGTTGAAATAACAAATAACTGCAAAACCACATCAAAAATAATGTGAAACCGCATCACCATAACGTCCCCCTCCACAGGGGTCAGAAAAACAGCATTTTAGGCATCATTGTTTACCTTGCAATTGGCAGCATTGTTCCAATATTGTCCTGAAGGGCAAGGCTGAGGGCTTTGGCTTGGATCATTGCATGTATACCCAGTGGGACAAGATGTACAAAACGATGATCCTTTTGTACTGTAAGTACCTAAAAAGAAATTGTACAATACATCAGAATATGGCTCTGTTATCATGTACCAAAATCTATTGTTATATAATACAAAAACATTATGTAGATTCCTTTGTTTTTAGCATTCGTTCCATTGTGAGCACCATTCTTTGTTAACTGGTATATGACAACAGAACTCAGAATATAGCAGTGCTTTAGAGAGAGAGTTCAGAAATATCCTTAAAAAATAATTATGAAAAAGCCCAGGGGTTGGGCCAGGAACTCCTGTATATTTTGGTCAAAGATATTTGCAGAGAATTTTCAAAGGTACCAAATTATCAAAGGTAATTTTTACTAGAATTTGATCCAAATCCTGTGATTCTGACTCCTAAAAGGTACAGTTTCTTGTTGACTCATCTATTAGTTTAATCACTTAAAAATGATCTCTGACCAAAGTGTAAGATCTCCTTTGAATTTAACTCACTCCAAAGGAGAACATTTATTTTGATCACTTTATTGTCCTTCCCTATTTACAGAACATAAAATCTGTAGGTGTGGTCCTTGGGGGGGGGGGGGGGGTGTACCTACCTAGGGGACATGCTTCACAGACCCCCTTGCCAGGAGGACTATAAGTCCCTGCTGAACAATCTTGAGGAGAAATATGGGTAGAGCCACTCATACACTTTTGGCCAGCAGGGCATAGTAGACACTTAGATGCACTACCCAGACTGTAAGTACCATCAGGGCATTTCTGAAGATGAACAAAAATAAATATCAAAGACAAAATTTCTTTGCTTTAATTACAAATATCAGTCAGTCAGTCAGTCAGTCAGTCAGTCAGTCAGTCAGTCAGTCAGTCAGTCAGTCAGTCAGTCAGTTAGTCAGTCAGTCAGTCAGTCAGTCAGATTAACAGACTGAGGCAATTCTCCATGGGTTTTCACATAAGTTTCACTGCAACTACAACAGCATAATATTACAACACGAGATTTCTGTTTACCGTGCATGTAGACTGTCCTGCTATACTATATTCACCATTCCCACAAGGAACAGGAGTGAGTGCAGGATTCAAACATGCAGAACCAGCTGGACAGGCTTTACAGGTGGTTTGTCCAGGAGTATCGGCATAGGTACCAGTGGCACAGGGCTGGGGTTTGTTGGACTGTGAAGGACAGAAGTGTCCAGTGTCACATTGGACACAATGTGTTCCATTGCTGTACGTCCCAGACTACAAAAATAATAAAGATTTAACCATTAGTAACAAATCTCATATGACATGTTACCATATTCATAGATCCACTATTTGCTTGAGTGAACATGAGTGTGAACAATTGCTCAGTATTCCCATTGGAAAATAGAATGTCAGACAAATCACAGATTTCAGAAAGATTTACTGTATTTACTGTTTTTTACTGATTATTGCTGTTCTAGAATGAAATATTGTGGAAAAAGGGAAAACAAGACTAGAGGGTGCACTATCCAAGCATAGACAATGACACAGGGATTTTGAGGTTAGTTTGACTTGATAATTAAGGCCCAAAGTGCTACTTAAAAAAGTGCTCATTAAATTAGTTTCTAATCAGTGATTTTTTTCTGACATATTTTTAACATTTTTCTCAACTACCGGTAGTTTAAAATGCTATTAATGGCCAACTTTCCTGTGCCACAATATCAATTAAAAGAAAAGTCACTTTCAAGGTCATTTTCAAGGTTGCTCCCTACAGAAGAACTTACTGAACAGGGTGTTGGTGGCTGGCTTGGATCCAAACAAATCCTGCCTGCTGGACATGTATAACATTCTGCAGACCCATCAGGAGAGTACTGATGAAGAACAATATTAACAAACTTTCACTGTGAAATTTCCAGAAATTCATTAAATAACAGGGGCGGATCCAGGATTAGCTTCAGGAGGGGGTGCAATTTCATCAGGAGGAGGTGCACCATCATATAAATTGGAAACTATCGAGAGGATATTTTGGAAAAATATTGACAAAAAGGGATACAAAGTCGTCTCAGGAGGGGGTGCACACCTCCTGCACCCCTCCCCTAAATCTGCCCCTGAATAACATCCATATTATAACTTACAATTGCAATGGCTAACTAACACAATTGTTTAGTCAGAACAGTTTTTGTATAAACTGTACTGTGAAAGCTGTGCCATGTTGAGTTGTACTGTACAATGTCTCAGTGTTTTGAATAGATAAGACATCAATGCTGATGAATCAAAATGCCTAGGAATATTTTATATCACTGTAAAAAGGCTGCACCATGTCGAGTTGTACTGTTCAATGTCTATAAAGTGTTTCAAATGGATAAGATATCGATGCTGATCAATCAAAATGCCAAGGAATATCATTTATCACTGCGAAAAGGCTGCACCATGTCAAGTTGTACTGTGCAATGCCTCAATTTTGATTGGATAAGGCATCAACACTGATTAATCAAAATGCTGAAGAATATTTCATGTGACTGTAAAAAAGGCTGTGCCATTCTGTATTGTGCTAAGCTAAGAGTAGATTTTGTTTGAGTGTGAAAATGGCATCACATGGTCACAACATGGTTACAGCAAGAAATTCAAATGTGTTATAGACAACACAGCACTGACACATTATGGTGCAGTCCATTATCTACTCATGAATACAAAATCTGCTCTCTCTGTATTTTCATTGGGTAAAATATCAGAATGCAAGACATGACATAGTGCAGCACAGCATGGTTCAGGCTTTTTTCACCACCAGACAAAAACTGCAGCTATATTTCTACAACAAACCTGCCCATCTGTACATTTAATAGGCCCTGAGTTTCTCACAGGACAGCGGCTTCCAGCAGGGCATTTGATGCAACCTTCTTGAGCAGGTAAAGTGTTGTAATAGCCTGATGAACACTGTAAAACGAAAAGGTATTTGATATTACAATTTAGTTCTCCAAAAAATCCTCAACAAGTGTAAGTAGAAGGGTGTCAGGTGCTTCAAACAAGTGTTTTCTTTCTTCCCTCTCCTCCCCTCTCCAACTCATATTATGAGTGCAAATATCTACCCTCACAAATAGCTATCACTGATAGAATTCAAACTATTATTTCCAGTCAACAATCCCATTGCTAAAAAAGTTTACAAGCATTAAATATGCTGCAAATAAACACAAGCCCTATCTCAAATAACATCCCAAATTCAGGCTTTCATTTATGCTTCAGATATAGAGGGATAAAAGCTAAGTAAAGTCAATCAAATTATTGGAAAAGGTATTAAATCAGTCAATCAATCAATCAATCTGACTTACCTGTGTACATGTTGATGAACCTGTGACGTCTGCAAAATATCCTGCTTGACAAGCTTCTGGTGAATTACTTGCAATAGGACATTTATGACCTACACAATAATAGACCATACATCATTTACTGTCTTGATTATTTCAACTGTGGACAATTTCTTGCATTTTTTGTAACAGTAGAATAATTAACCTTTGGTAACTCATGACCATTAACTTCAAGAGTAACTGATAAATATTATGCTCGGTCAGCAATCATGTCAGGATTCATGTAATATTTTGATACAACTATGAGGGATGGCATAAAGTGCATTTTTAGTCCACCAAGCCTCATTTACAGGGACTTGAAGCTAAAGCTACATGGACTAGCAAGATAAAGGTTGTGTGTGAGGTTGCAATGAAGACCAATATTAAGGAGCTTAAGTACGAGACACGTTTTTTTTAAACATGGATATCACACATACGTTTTTGTTTGGGCGTGCATTGTGATAGATGAAATCAAGAAGGTGAGAAAGCCCCAACTGACGTTCTCGTGAGAACAGGAAATTCATCTATGACAGCGTGTGCACAATCAAAAAACGTATGCATGATGTCCGTGTTAACAAAAATTCTCGCACTTAATTAAGCTCTCTTACTATTACTAGGTTGCTCTTGGCCAAACAGATTCAGTAAAATCCCCCTGGTTATATAGCCTGTGCACAGGCTACTGGTTATAGAAATTATAAACTGTCTAAATGATCCAGAGGATATTCTAGAAAAGTGTGAGGAAAACAAGGACCCAAAGTTGTCTCAAGAGAAAATGCACACCCCCTTCACCCCTCTCCTAATATAAATCTGACTTTCCTTTCTAATAAAACATACCTCTCAAACAAGGAAGACACTTTGACATTTTTGTGTCGTTGGCATAGTAACCACTAGCACACGGTAATGGTTTAGCAGTTGCTGAGAGTGGACAGTAAAAGCCAAGTGGACATGATTCACAGGACATCTTCCCACTTGTCGCATGTTTACCATCTCCACAGGGCACAGGATCAGCAGATTTTACAGCACAACTATAAATATCACCATAATTATAATTAATAAGTTGTCAATTAAAATGGCTGAAGTGACTTTGACTTTTTAAGTCTTCTCAAATGGTCCAAAATGGTATCACTGACAGAGACTTCCCTGTGGTAGATATCTCTGGACATTGACCACAAGTCACTTGGGCCATTTTCAAGGGAACCCCTTCAGTTATTTCCTAATTAAATGTAATTCCAGTTCCTTTCTCAGTATATTGGACAAGTGGTTCCAAACTTTGTTCAGAGTTTCTGAAGTTTTCAGTTGTACTTGGAAGTTCATAACAACTCTGTTGGTGAATTTGACCTTGCTTCCCACATACATTTTGAAAATTCAATGGAATCAAGGTTTGCAATGAGAATGAAACTCAAGAGTTTATCTTTGAAATAGAGACTTCTGTAGCTAGCTTGAATCAACATACTCAATTCTAGCAAAGTTTTGAATTTGTATTGGAGATACATGTAAGATTGAAATTTGCCTATGAAGTTTATTGTGAACTTAATATGAACTTTTGAAGTAACTTGAACTTTGAAACTTCTGAACAAACCTTGGAATTCACTCAATCAAAAGTTATGTGAAATGCACTGTACACATTAAAGATAGCAGCTAGCAGATACTAATTCATTATCATACTGGAAGCCTTGAAAATAAGACTTGCCCATAGCCTTGATATTAAGAGAAATATTGAGTTTTTGTAAGTAACTGGCTGTTAGTAGACTTATACAAAAGAATTATCATTAGAAAACAAATATTATAATTAGTAATTATGTTAGATTATGTTACCTATGGCCTTCAGGACATATAGTGCATTCACTAGCCCCTCCTTTACTATAGTACCCATCGGCACACACAACAGGTGCTTGACTTGCATCAACACATTTATAACCAGCAGGACATGGATCACAACGTGTTTTATTCACAGTAGCTGCAGTTGTAACATTGTCGCAAGGTATAAATTGGGACATTTTGGCAAGGGGACAGTGTGATCCAATTGGACATGGAAGACATGACATGTGAGCTGATGGAGCATAGCTTCCTGGTTGACAGGGTACTGGATCTTGTGACTTATCGCCGCAGCTATATGTGATTAGTAATCAGTATTAGTACTTAAGTTTGAGTATTAGTACAAGAAGAGGAAATTTTAATTTAGACTTAAAAGTCTACTTGGAGCATTAATTAAATATTGGGTTAGCTAAAAATATTAGTAAGTTTGCCGTTAATTAGTTGAAGACAGTTTCCATATGACTGTGAAAATAGCACAGTTGTGGCACAGCATGTTCAAGGTAGGAAGTTAGAATGCCTTTGTACAAATTACAATACTGGACTGTGTATGACACTGTCTGCTTTCATGGTCATTCACAAATTGCTCTAAAAACGTTGAAGTTTCCTTTTCAGCCACCTATGTTTTCCTCATGTAACACTTCTCGACTTTCTCAACCTGGTTGCATGAGAAGCATTTCACAATGATTGAAAACTCCAGCAGCTGCACAGCAGCCAAAAGAAGTAACACATCATTTCCTTAAATGATTCTTAGCCTGTGTAGCTGGGGAGCTATATGCAGACTATTTAGTTTTTCACAGCTCATAATGTTCACATTAGACCATGGCTAGTCCCAAAGGGATTGGATGTTGAAGGTTCTGTTTGCAAGGACTGTTCCAGTAATAGTACCTACTTAATAATCAGCAGTTATTTGAAGACCCTAAGTGTTAAAGGTCCAGCCAGGAAATCAAACCCTGAGAACTGTATGAAGACTGACCCTTAAACAACTAGATGGTGGTATTATAATATAGCCTATATTGTATGCACATTTATTTCTATTATAATAATGATTTGGATAACAATATTACCTGTGACCAGCAGGGCATAGTATACATTCCGTTGCCCCTTCTTTACTGTAATAACCATCGGCACACGGAACAGGTGATTGTGTAGCGTCAATGCATTTTTTCCCAGCAGGACATGGATTGCATGATGTTTGATTAGTTGACAATGCAGTGGTACCATTAACACATGGAATGTACTGTGACATTTTGGATGAATGGACAAGTGTGAACCTATTGGACATGACAGACATGCCATTTGACCTGAAGGAGCATAACTCCCTTTCAGACATGGAACTGGATCTACTGACTTATTGGCACAGCTAAATCAAAGGAAAATGGATAGGAATGTCAGTGGATGCATTAATAAACATAAGTAAAATATCTATTGAGTACTTTCTTTAATATGTTCAACCTGTGACTTGATTAAGAGATAAAAATAAATAATTCTCTTTATTTAAGTCCCAAGTTGTTCTAGTGCTTTTGCACTAATTAGGGGCACTATCACTCACCCATACTACCACTGCATTAACTGTTTTAAGCATACAACTCTCAGCTCACATGTTGATTTTTACGGAGGGAGGAAAACCGGAGAACCTGGAGAAAAACCCTCGTGGCAAGGGAGAGAACAACACATCTAACAACTCTTACTCACATGTGGCATCGCAGGGCTCGAATACAGTGAACCGACCCGTCTGGACCACAGCGGTGAAAGGCCTGCGCTCTAACTGCTCGGCCAACCATGCATGCCACCCATGCCAGATTAGGCAACTACTCTCCCTGTCATCAATGTTAAATAGATAATATTATTGCAGTGCAGTGCATACCTAAACAGTAAGTCCTATTGTCCCAACATATATTTGAAGAGGCCCCCATAAAAAGGCTTAAGTGACTAAATTTTAGACATTTTTCTCATATTTTCTCAAATGATCCATAAAAGTATCAATGAACTTTTTTGTGTCAAAATATCAATGTCTGGACATAAACAGTCACTTAGGCCATTTTCATGATAATCCCTTCAATTGACAAAATAGATTTTCATGATTTTTGTTCTGCTAAAATGGAAGACACCATGGTAACAAGGTTGTTGAATGACAAAAACAAAGTGATATTGAGCTATGCAGGGGCAGATTTAGGGGAGGGGTGCGCACCCCCTCCTGAGATGACTTTGAGTCTTTTTTTCTTAAATAAAATGTTTTTTTTTCCAAAATATCCTCTCTGCAATTTCCAAATTACATGATAGAGCATTCTCTCCTAAAGTCTTTGCACCCCCTCCTGAAGAGAATCCTGGATCTGCCCCTGCTATGATGACATTTACAATATGCAAATGCTATAGAAGACAAGTAAGTGAATGTCTAAAGTAGGACAGTATGAAAACCCAAAATATTATGGTTTCAGAATTGTTCCCATGTTAACTTTGCCGCAGTGACTACATGAAACACAAACAAGAATGCAAACAAATTCTAATTCTAATATGTCTAGGGGGAAACAGTCGAATTCATCTCTTAGTGGTAACACCTTCCAACATCAACAACTACTGGCAAATTCCTGTTAGCAATAATTGATCATGATTAATAATAATTAGGTCATGCAGATTACAAGTTGATATCTAATACAGTTAGTGTATCACCGTCATCATTATGATCAATGTAATTAAATAATAATTATTCTTAAATCACATGAATCATTAATAATATTATAATAAACTGGATATTAAACATTAGTAATGTTAGATTATGTTACCTATGGCCTTCAGGACATATAGTGCATTCACTAGCCCCTCCTTTACTATAGTACCCATCGGCACACACAACAGGTGCTTGACTTGCATCAACACATTTATAACCAGCAGGACATGGATCACAACGTGTTTTATTCACAGTAGCTGCAGTTGTAACATTGTCGCAAGGTATAAATTGGGACATTTTGGCAAGGGGACAGTGTGATCCAATTGGACATGGAAGACATGACATATGAGCTGATGGAGCATAGCTTCCTGGTTGACAGGGTACTGGATCTTGTGACTTATCGCCGCAGCTGTAGATATTAGTAATGAACATTAACTTGATATATGCATGCATATGGTTAGATTATCAATTATTCATTAGTAATTGTAATATATTTTTAATGATATTTTTTAACTTTACCTGTGACCAGCAGGGCATACAGTACACTGTTCAGCCCCACCTTTACTATAATAGCCATTATCACAAGCAACAGGTGATTGTGTTGGGTCGCTGCATTTAGAGCCAGCAGGACAAGTGGTACATGCTGTTTGATTGACAACTGAGGCATAAGTGCCATTTGCACATGGGATGTGTTTGGAGAGTTTTGATGATGGGCAGTGTGATCCAATTGGACATGACAGACATGCCATTTGACCTGATGGAGCATAACTCCCTTTTTGACATGGAACTGGATCTACTGACTTATCAGCACAGCTAAATGGAATGAAAACGTGAAAGCAGTGAAACTACAAGCCATGCAAAAGTCATGCACTTAAGAATTTATCCTAAAACCCTAGCAAATCATGCATGTGACTAATGATCCTGTAATATGACAACCAACATTTTTTGCAAGAAAGCAGTAGCACATTCCACCATGCATAAGCCACATAACTTTATCAATTATTTATTAGTAATTGTAATATATTTTTAATGATTTTTTAACTTTACCTGTGTCCTGCAGGGCATACAGTACACTGTTCAGCCCCACCTTTACTATAATAGCCATTATCACAAGCAACAGGTGATTGTGTTGGGTCGCTGCATTTAGAGCCAGCAGGGCATGTGGTACATGCTGTTTGATTGACAACTGAGGCATAAGTGCCATTTGCACATGGGATGTGTTTGGAGAGTTTTGATGATGGACAATGTGATCCTATTGGACACGGCAGACATGCCATTTGACCTGTAGGAGCATAACTCCCTTTCTGGCATGGAACTGGATCTACTGACTTATCGGCACAGCTAAATGGAATGAAAACGTGAAAGCAGTGAAACTACAAGCCATGCAAATGCCATGCACAAGTAAGAGTTTATCTTAAAACCCTAGCAAATCATGCATGTGACTAATGCGACCTGTAATATGATAACCAACATTTTTTGCAAGAAAGCAGGTAGCACATTCCACCATGCATAAACCACATAATTTTATGAATGCAATAGAGTGTTTTTCATATGACTGGGAAACAGTACAGTCACCGCACGGTTACAGTTATGACATGATTACGGCAGAATTTTTGAATGTTTTTATAGAAATTATGGTACTGATACAGTCATGGTATGGACTGGACCATTTCTCACTCATGCAAAAACCACTCTTTTGTAAAACAAAGATGTTAGAAATAAAATGATGTAAATTTTATCAACCTGCTCACCAAAAGAGCCCTAGTAGGTCAGTGGTATAAGCATCTGACCCGTACTCAGGTCACAGGTTCAAACCCCATCTTAGACTTGGATTATTTTTTCAGAGCAAATTACACACTTGATGAACTTAAACACTTATAACTTTGTATTATATACAAAGCATTGTCTACTCAATATCTGTTCTTCCATCAGATGAGAGCCTACAGATAATTCTCACTAGTAGAATGTACCAGTATTATGGATTTGACCATAAATCTTGTCCAATAATTGCTTGAAGACATCCATGGAAAATGGGATAAGTGATTATTCATCCAATCCTACATTGTGTAGTTCCAGAAAATATCTGTACCCCACCATGGAGGGAGATGAAAATTCTGGAGGGGAGGTGGCCCTTCTCCTCTTCTTTCTCTTCCTTCTCCTGCCCCTTCTCTTCCTCCTATTCCTCCTCTTTCTCCTCCTCCTAATCCTTCTCTTCCTCCTCTTCCTTCTTCCACTTCTCCTCCTCCTACTAACTCCTCTTCCTTCTCCTGTCCCTTCTCTTCCTCCTATTCCTCCTCTTTCTCCTCCTCCTACTCCTTCTCTTCCTCCTCTTCCTCTTCCTCCTTCTTCCGCTTCTCCCCCTCCTCCTTCTCCTCCTCCTCTTTAGTAAAGATCTCACATGATGGATCTCTCTCTTCATGTCTCACGTGAAAATGTTACATGCCAAGAAAACAACAGCAAAGTTAACAACACACCTGTATCCAGCAGAACACTCAGTACAAACTGTTGAACCACTTTTACTATAAGTCCCATTGGGGCAGTCTGTTTCTCCTTGTGCTCTCAAAGGACAGTATTTTCCAGCACTACACTTAGTACATTCTATCTGGCCAGTACTTGATGTATAAGTACCATTCAAACATGGTATAGGTGAAGCAAGGGGAACATTAGGGCAGGAGAAACCCTTTTCACATGAGGTACAGCTGTCTCTGCCTTCAGGAGCATACTCCCCTGATGAACACCGTACTGGTGCAATAGCTTTATTTGAACACCTGAAAATTAACAAATAACACTATTATTAAAACATGTAATCATGTTGAACAGGTGTATTCATGAACTGAGAAATCTACAACACTAGAGCTTTCCTCAAACTACACTACGTGATCAGACATGGGTCGTATGGTAACTGCTACGTGTGTGTGTGTGTGTGTGTTTATGTAAATTTGTATGTAAATGTGTAAATGTGCAACTGTCTTGTAATGAAAACACCCTTGTATACCTTCGACTCAATTACATTGAGCTGCGCCCTTTGTAATTCAACACTTGTACTACAAGGTCAGAAGGGTAATGAATTACACCAACTTTATTTATTTTAATTTATCATTTATGGTAAGTCCATTCCAGTACATAAAGAAAAAGCCATGGTTAAGGACTAGACTGCTTGGCACTGTGCTTCTACTATTCATGAACTTCAACTTTCAAACCTAGACAATATACTTACTGGTGTCCTGCTGGACATATCGTACACTGCGTAGCCCCACCTAAGCTGTAATGACCAGTAGGACAGGCTTGGCATGTTGTAGAACCATTAAATGCATACTTCCCTGCAACACATGGGTTGCACTTGACTTTTGAGACATCTGGTTCAGATCCACCAGGGCATAGCTATTCAATAGATAGAGAGTATAATATATTAACTTTGGATAAGCAGGGCTAGTCTCCTCCACAGGCCACTGACCTCCATTGGGTATCCTGTGGTAATACAGAACAAGAGGGAAAACTGGGACTTTAAGAGAGGAAGATTGGGGAAGAGAGAGGGGAAAAAGACCAAGGACTATCCTTCCACCTTTTAACTCTTCTTCTATTATATATTAGGATAATAGAGTTACAAACACTAAAAGTGTGCAACATAAATAGTACTAAATAGTGCTAAAATATGTAAATTCTAATGCTTTCTATTGTTTCATTAGTGCAATTTAGTACTAAATAGTGCAAAGTATTGCACACTTTTAGTGTTTGTACTCTAGAAACACTCAAAGTGTGCAACATACATAGTACTAAATAGTGCTAAATTATGCAAATTCTATTGTTTTCTATTGATTAATTAGTGCTATTTAGTACTAAATAGTGCAACGTATTGCACACTTTTAGTGTTTGTAAGTCTACTGTACTTCATCCTCATTGAACATCGTTTTATCTTGTATCTTTCAATAAGATGTTAAGGAATTACATTGATTTCATTCCTTAATAATTGTAAGTTATAGACATACATCGAATTAAGGAAATATTCTTTAGCCTTTACAATACCTGAGGCTGTTGAGTTGGATCAGGACAAAACTTGCCAGCTGGACAACTTTTGCAAACACCTTCACCATATGAAGAGTACTGGCCAGCAGCACACAATGATGCCTGCCCACCTGAGCAGCTATAACCTGCAGGGCATGGAGTACAGGATGATGCTCCTGCAGTACTGTTAGACCCTGATGAGCAAACCTAGACAGTAAAACACAAACATTAGTGAAGGGTTCCTAGTGAAGCCTTGTGCATACAAGTATTGTAAGCAAAATTTGTCATGTAAGAATTAATCACCATATAATTACCATTTTTGATTCACACATTCAAATTTTTAAGGCTTTTTTGTGAACAAAGGACTGCAATTATTATGCTAGACATGCAGTGTGAATCAGAATTTAACATATAATAATTGTATTGTATTGTATACATGTACAATATTGATTGTTTTAACTATATATTGATCAATATTACTGACAGCAGATTTCATGAATGAAACCAAATAGTAGCTGGTGACATGGTATAACCTTGCATGGACTACAAAGTTGTGATAAATACCCAACTGTAATATTATTATCTGCAACATGGCACGAGCCCCACACTGACTTTTTTGCAATCACATAAAAATCTAATCATTGCAGTAACCCACTGCATACATGAGAACAGACAACTATTAAATTTTCCACATCTGTGATACAGTACTAATTACCACAATCATGTCTGACACTCAATGGGCATCGATCTATATGGTGTCTCTTGTAATGGCCGTGTTTATTATATAGATATCGATGAGATACCAGGATTTCTCCTGTTTCTAAAACTTCGTACATAGTGAAGATATCATTTTTATCCTTCACATGTGAAGATATCACCATTGTCATGACTACACTTGTATCAACCAATCACAAATGGCCTTAAAATTCTTCCCTGATCCTGGATATTTCATTGATATTTATAAAATAAACAGAACATTACATGGTCGCTTAGAGATATGAATTTTATCTTCTCGTGTTCAATATCTCTCACTCATTTGCTGTGCTCACTTGTGAGATATCATCAACACTTAAAGATAAAATCTGTATCTCCACGCACCCATGTAATATCCTCTGTGTAGTAGTATCCACGACACATGACCATGCTCAGTTTTGACATAGAATTTATCACAATACAAAATAACCTAACTAGGTGAACAACCAGATAATTTTGACAATGAAGGAGCTTCATAAAGAATACAGTCTGTATCAAGAAATAAAAGAGCTATATTTACCACACAGGCTGAGTCACTTGAAGCACCAGGACTTGGGTTAGCAGAACCAGCATTACATGGAGTGGGTGCATCAGATTTCCCGACACAACTGTGACACAAAATATACCTTAATCAGTATCACCATATATAAGAGTGACAGAGGGTAGTTTTGGTGGAGGCTAACTAATTACTGACAGGAATTCTCATTTGCATACATACATACATGATTGAGACTCCCTCAAAAGGGCTTTTCAGCTCAATTTACAAATCCTAACTAAATCATATAAATCAAACATAAATGGACTAAGAATCCCAACTGGCAAGGAGACAAACCAAGCATGGCCAAGAAACTAAATTTGAACTAATCGAAATCGGAACAAATTCAGCTAGTGGCCAGAGCGGGAATCGAACCTGGGACTGCCAGATTGCGAGACCAACACTCTGACCACTCAGCCATGCTGCCTCCTATGCATCTTATAAAATAATGTTTCCTGAATAGATCTTATTCACTTGTCTCAATGTATTTCCAGTACAATTCTCTTTGTTGAGGGAGAACCTTCTTTCATGTCCTCATAATTAAAGGATTTCCAACAAAGAAACATATCTCCCATGAGGAGATAACATCAAGGCAAGCAAATAAGATTTTCACCTCTCGCTTCTTAGTGCTATGGTCCAGGTTCAAGTCTCAGTTTTGACAATGGAACATCAGGGCCGCAAGTTAAAGGGTACTCCAGTTTTTTCCCTGCCTCCCTCTTACAGGGCTGTCAACTCTCCCGGATAACCCAGGAGTCTCCAGATTTTGGACCGCATCTCCCGGTCTCAAGATTAGAGCCTCAAATCTCCCGGATAATACGAAAGCCTTGGGGGTTGACAGCCCTGCTCTAACACCTGGGCCCGGTTGTATAAAGGTTGGATAAAGTTATCCACCGGATAAGAGTTATCCACTGTATAGATTTTGTATAGATTTTATCTGCTGGATAAGGATTTATCTGCTGGATAGCTCAATTCACCCTTTGTACAACCGGACCCTGGTGTTTACATGACAACAATAGAATCTGTAATGAAACCTTGCATTTTTGCAAATGCTGCCAAAAGTGGAGACTACTGTTTTTAATGAAACCACATCCATGCAAACATAGACAAAAATTAACAATTTATGATATAATTTTTGCAGGTCGAAAGTCAGAAATGTCACTATATTTGTAACAATGTAAATGACATTTTAGCTCAGTGTCGATATTGTAAGTCTAGTGTCCATGGCAATTTTATTATCAAATTGATGCATATTCTTGTCAACGCTTTAAATAATCACTTTTAAAAAACCTTTCAAAGAAATGTAATCAAGAGGGATATTTTTGGGCATAGATATTTTTTGCAAGGAAAAATGAGTTCCAGAAAGAAATTGGAAGACTACAAATTGGTATTTTTGCATCTATTTTATCAGTAGAGAACAATCATAATTACGACATTACTCTTTTCTTTTTTACACAAATTAGTCGCTTCTCTGTTGAGCTGATCAAGTAAAATTGGCTATAAAGCAAAAAAAACGAAAAATAATTTAAGAATTAATTTAAGCTTATTTGTCCAAAAGCAGAATATTTTGGTAAATTTGTCTTTTACGAAACAATCCATAGAAACGAGAATAAAGCGTAAACTTAGAACTCCAGTTTACTGAATCTGTTATATAAGACCTTGGAAATAAATATGGAGAGCTTTACTTACAAATGACCGGCTGGGCATTGCACACAGCTAGAAGTTTGCCAATAAGTTCCAGCGGTACAATTCGCTTTGTCGCAAGAACAATCCACACCACAATCACAAACAGCTTCAGTTCTCACTGTACGATAGATAGAAATCAGTAAATTAGATAAGTTTTAGCGCGAAAATGTATAGAGTAAATGACCTTGGATTGAGATCACAGCTTTTTACCTGCATAACAGAAAAGAACCAGGCCAGTTATGAAAACCTTCCATTTGAAATTATTATCAAGCTGGCGAGAAACGAAGGTGTTTTCTCGATACATGAGTAAATGACTCTTATAGCTGGATGTTAAAAAAGTTCATGTGAGAAGGTGAACCGACTTTATCACGACATTCCTGGTTCACTTGGCAAAGAGCTCCTCAAGTCTTCCAAGAAGCGAAGGGTTGCGGCCACAAATCGTTCTCTAATGTTGAAAATAATAAAAATCTCAGCAGCTTCGAGAGCTTCTTCCTAAATTTAAACGCGGGAATTCAGTTATAATTGAGGTTTCTTTGAAATTCGAGCTTTGTAATCATAAAATTGAAAATAACTTCCCGTCCCATGTGTATAATGATTACCTTCGAAGTGACGTCACGTGGGACTCGTCGCCATGACGATGACTTTTCTGTTTATGCCAAACTTTGTCAGAAAACAAAAGAGTTGTCAAAATTTTTGTGTTTCCACAAAAAACATTTCCAATACATTGAATAGGCACTCCATGATAGTGAATTTTTCACAAGCAATTTGTTTTAAAATCTTATGCATGATTCTGTATGTTAATTGTTATTGTCACAGACAAATCGTACACATGTAAGTTTTGATTAATTTCTGTTCGGAGTTTGATCTGAAAACTATTCCAAGTTTTATTGCATAATTAGCTAACCGGAAGTGCGTCATTATAGCGTTTATTTTCATTTGATTTATTTTTCTCTTTTTTTCTTTTTTCTTTTTTCTTTTCTTTTCTTTTTTTAATGATTATTTTTTGCAGAAATATATGACGATGATCGATTTCAAAATTTGCAAATATTCCGAATGAATTTCTGCTTTTCCAATCACCAGAGGTCCAATTTCAGACTAGTCTCTCTCGCAGCCGTTATTTATGTCGTCGCGCAACGCTACCACACAAAAAAAGGCTACGAGGGAGACTAATTCCAGACCCAAAAGACGAAAACAAATTCAGAAATAGAATGAATGTGATAATTCATTCTACCAAGTGTGGGTCGAATCGATTTATGTGAAGGATAAAGCTTGAGGTCTCCCTGCTCGTGAATGTTCTGTATTCAAGAGTACTGGATTCAAGTAATCAAATTAGTGGCGTCAGTCTGTCCAAGACTCCTCCCCTCTTCCATATGCCAGAGCGTCGGAAGAAAGGGGAGAAAGGAGAAGGGAAAAGATATCTTATCCAGTGTAGGACGGTGGCATATTCCAAAATACACATTTTGTGCTACTCGGGCACCTACAGCAGTAACAGTACATGATTTCGTCAAGAGACCACAATACTAAGAGAGCAAAACTCAGTATTGATGTTAGTCCAGAACTGGACCCACTTTTCTCAATAACAATTATATACAATAAACAGTGAACGAAGAAATAAAAGAAGCGCGCGCGCATTCGAAAGAAAATTGAGACTTTATCGCGTCCGTTAGCGTTACATCGCTCGCTCCAATTTGAAATTTTGAACGCGCGCGCGCGAAGATAAAGTGGGTCCAGTTCTGGACTACTATATTGATGTCTGTGCGATGTTCACCATCGCGCGCGCGCAAGGCTTTTAAACAATAAAATTCAAATGCTGAAAACAAACGGTCACGTAATTTTTAGTAATTTCATGGTGAAATTACTAAAAATACTCTTAGCCGCTACGAACATCGCACAGACATCACTACTGAGTTTCGCTCTCTTAGTATTACGGTCTCTTGACGAAATCATGTACTGTTATTGCTGTAGGTGCCCGAGTAGCACAAAATGTGTATTTTGGAATATGCCACCGTCCTACACTGGCTCAGGAATCTTTTCTCTCCCCTTTCATCCGAGCAAAATATTGTAAATTTTTAGGAATAAAATCAAATTTATTATTGATTCTGTTTTATGCTTAAAAAAATTATTCTTTTTATAGGACTGTATATTTGTGCTGTATTTGAAGTATATAGTATAGTCCATCGTACAGTGTAAATATCTTGCGCTGCGAAAAATGTAAACGCAATCAAAAGTCCATAGTTTGAGTTGAATGCAATCTGTGGACTCGCGATTCAATCCACAGATTGCGTGGACACGAATTATGGTCTTCAAAGTATATGTCCATATCTTGTGCTGGCGCGAAATGTCGACAAAAGCAACAGTCCATAGCTTGAGTTGAACGCAATCTGTGAACTCGCGATTCAATCCACAGATTGCGTGGACGCGAATTATGGACTCAAAGTACAATCTAATGACTCGCGATTCAATCCACAGATTGCGTGGACACGAATTATGCACTTCAAAGTTCATGTCCATATCTTGCGCTGGCGCGAAATGTGGACAAAAGCAACAGTCAATAGTTTGACTTGAACGCAATCTGTGCACTCGCGATTCAAGCCACAGATTCCGTGGACGCCAATTAAGGACTTCAAATAAAGTACAATCTGTGGACTCGCGATTCAAACCACAGATTGCGTGAACACGAATTATGGACTCAAAGTACAATCTGTGGACTCGCGATTCAAACCACAGATTGCGTGGACATGAATCATGGACTTCAAAGTACATGCCCATATCTTGCTCTGGCGCGAAATGTGGACAAAAGCAAAAGTCCATAGCTTCAGTTGAACGCAATCTGTGGACACGCGACTCAATCCACAGATTGCGTGGACGCGAATTATGGACTCAAAGTACAATCTGTGGACTTGCAATTCAAACCACAGATTGCGTGGACATGAATCATGGACTTCAAAGTTCATGTCCATATCTTGAGCTTGCGCGAAATGCGGACAAAAGCAAAAGCCCATAGTTTGATTTGAACGCAGTCTGTGGACTCGCGATTCCATCCACAGATTGTGTGTACGCGATTTATGGACTTCAAAGTACAATCCAATTTTTTTTTTTTTTTTTTTTTTTTTTTTTTTTTTTTTTTTCTTAAATTCTTCGAGGGTCAAACTTTGTCTTATTGCTGATGGAAGTTGGTTGAATTTGCGCGCCCCATTTATGCGAAAGCTACCTTGGTACTTAGTAGTCTTGGCTAAAGGAATGCGCAGTAAATCTCGATGTCTAGTGCGGTAGCTATGAATTTCCCTGGCATGCTTGAATTCACCAATGAGGTAGTCTGGGGCTAAGCCATTAATTGATTTAAAAACTAAGATCGACGTAAGATAGTCTCGTCGC
Organism: Telmatactis stephensoni; assembly: GCA_029948255.1. Taxonomy (NCBI): domain Eukaryota; kingdom Metazoa; phylum Cnidaria; class Anthozoa; order Actiniaria; family Isophelliidae; genus Telmatactis; species Telmatactis stephensoni. The sequence goes on from JALIZF010001201.1 coordinate 179,459, forward strand.
TTTTGCAAGTCAGGCCAGCTGAAGATGTTAGGCAAGTCAGCATACTCAACAATTCTGCCTTCAATGATACTAGCAGCTCGCCGATGGAGTTTGTCCAAGTACGCTTTGTTGCCCAGGCCACAACTGTCCCAGACACTGCAACAATAGTCAAATAATGGTAGGACCATTGCACAATAAAGTGTAATACATGCGTGCCTAGGTAGAACTTTGCGTGCCCTGCGCAACATGCCTAGACGCGATGATATCTTTTTCCCTATGTATTCAATATGATCTTTCCAAGAGAGATTTTGGTCTACTATAACTCCTAGGTATTTAAACTTTTCTACCCTTTCAAGATTATGACCATTTGCTTGAACTGAGAAATTACTGACAGGAGCAAGTCGCTGGTGCGTACCTATCAACATCATTTTAGTCTTGTCAATATTCAAAGACAAAAAATTAGCGCGCAGCCAATATATGACGTTAACTAGGTCTAGGTTTAGATTATTCTCTATTGTTGGAACTGACTTACTGGCAAAATAAAGTAGCGTGTCATCAGCATATAACTCTACATTACAGATGTTAACAGCGCGAGGGAGATCATTCACATACATTATAAATAATAGCGGGCCTAAAACGCTACCCTGGGGCACCCCAAAAATGACCGGTTGATGGTCAGAGCTAATACCATTTATGCATACGCTTTGCGACCTTTCTGTAAGGTAGGATTTAAACCATTGCACGGCAGATCTATTAAAGCCAAAAGCAGATAGCTTATCTAATAATAGATTGTGGTCAAGAGTGTCAAAAGCTTTGCTTAGATCCAATTACTAGCGTTTCAATCCACAGATTGCGTGAACGCCAATTAAGGAACTCAAAGTACAATCTGTAGACTTGCGATTCAATCCACAGATTGCGTGGACGCGAATTATTGACTTCAAAGTACATGCGGACGCATGCAAAGGTCCATAGTTTGAGTTGAACGCAATCTGTGGACTCGCAAATCAATCCACAGTTTGCGTCAACGCGAAGTATGGATTCAAAGTAGAGTGCTCCATATATTGCGCTGGCGCGAAACATGGACGCAAGCAAAGATCCATAGTTTGAATTCAACGCAATCTGTGGACTCGCGAATCAATCCACAGTTTGCGTCGAAGCGAACTATGGACTTCAAAGTGCATAGTAAAGTACATGGTGTATTGGTCCATAGATTGCACTGGCGAGATATGTGGACGCTAGCAAAAGTCCATAGTGCGAACTATGGACTTCAAAGTACATGGTCCATAGATTGCGCTGGCGCGATATGTGGACGCTAGCAAAAGTCCATAGTGCGAACTATGGACTTCAATGTACATGGTCCATAGATTGCGCTGGCGCGATATGTGGACGCTAGCAAAAGTCCATAGTGCGAACTATGGACTTCAAAGTACATGATCCATAGATTGCACTGGCGCGATATGTGGACGCTAGCAAAAGTCCATAGTGCGAGCTATGGACTTCAAGGTGCATAGTATAGTACATGGTGTTTTGGTCCATAGATTGCGCTGGCGCGATATGTGGACGCTAGCAAAATTCCATAGTGCGAACTATGGACTTCAAAGTACATGGTCCATAGATTGCACTGGCGCGATATGTGGACGCTAGCAAAAGTCCATAGTGCGAACTATGGACTTCAAAGTACATGGTCCATAGATTGCACTGGCGCGATATGTGGACGCTAGCAAAAGTCCATAGTGCGAACTATGGACTTCAAAGTACATGGTCCATAGATTGCACTGGCGCGATATGTGGACGCTAGCAAGGTGCATAGTATAGTACATGGACTTCAAAGTACATGGTCCATAGATTGCACTGGCGCGATATGTGGACGCTAGCAAAAGTCCATAGTGCGAACTATGGACTTCAAGGTGCATAGTATAGTACATGGTGTTTTGGTCCATAGATTGCGCTGGCGCGATATGTGGACGCTAGCAAAAGTCCATAGTGCGAACTATGGACTTCAATGTACATGGTCCATAGATTGCACTGGCGCGATATGTGGACGCTAGCAAAAGTCCATAGTGCGAACTATGGACTTCAAAGTACATGGTCCATAGATTGCGCTGGCGCGATATGTGGACGCTAGCAAAAGTCCATAGTGCGAACTATGGACTTCAATGTACATGGTCCATAGATTGCGCTGGCGCGATATGTGGACGCTAGCAAAAGTCCATAGTGCGAACTATGGACTTCAAAGTACATCGTCCATAGATTGCACTGGCGCGATATGTGGACGCTAGCAAAAGTCCATAGTGCAAGCTATGGACTTCAAGGTGCATAGTATAGTACATGGTGTTTTGGTCCATAGATTGCGCTGGCGCGATATGTGGACGCTAGCAAAATTCCATAGTGCGAACTATGGACTTCAAAGTACATGGTCCATAGATTGCACTGGCGCGATATGTGGACGCTAGCAAAAGTCCATAGTGCGAACTATGGACTTCAAAGTACATGGTCCATAGATTGCACTGGCGCGATATGTGGACGCTAGCAAAAGTCCATAGTGCGAACTATGGACTTCAAGGTGCATAGTATAGTACATGGTGTTTTGGTCCATAGATTGCGCTGGCGCGATATGTGGACGCTAGCAAAAGTCCATAGTGCGAACTATGGACTTCAATGTACATGGTCCATAGATTGCACTGGCGCGATATGTGGACGCTAGCAAAAGTCCATAGTGCGAACTATGGACTTCAAGGTGCATAGTATAGTACATGGTGTTTTGGTCCATAGATTGCGCTGGCGCAATATGTGGACGCTAGCAAAAGTCCATAGTGCGAACTATGGACTTCAATGTACATGGTCCATAGATTGCGCTGGCGCGATATGTGGACGCTAGCAAAAGTCCATAGTGCGAACTATGGACTTCAATGTACATGGTCCATAGATTGCACTGGCGCGATATGTGGACGCTAGCAAAAGTCCATAGTGCGAACTATGGACTTCAAAGTACATGGGTCCATAGATTGCGCTGGCGCAATATGTGGACGCTAGCAAAAGTCCATAGTGCGAACTATGGACTTCAATGTACATGGTCCATAGATTGCGCTGGCGCGATATGTGGACGCTAGCAAAAGTCCATAGTGCGAACTATGGACTTCAAAGTACATGGTCCTATAGATTGCACTGCCGCGATATGTGGACGCCTAGCAAAAGTCCATAGTGCGAGCTATGGACTTCAAGGTGCATAGTATAGTACATGGTGTTTTGGTCCATAGATTGCGCTGGCGCGATATGTGGACGCTAGCAAAAGTCCATAGTGCGAACTATGGACTTCAAATGTACATGGTCCATAGATTGCACTGGCGCGATATGTGGACGCTAGCAAAAGTCCATAGTGCGAACTATGGACTTCAAAGTACATGGTCCATAGATTGCAGCTGGCGCGATATGTGGACGCTAGCAAAGGTGCATAGTAGAGTAACATGGACTTCAA